>JAGDQP010036748.1:0-18922 GCA_022664845.1 Lepisma saccharinum | reverse complement strand
AATTCTTGCTTTATACTGATTACAATTTATGAGCTATTACGTAAAGATAATGTATGTATTTCGAACAAGATTTGGTAGTTAAATAAACGTTTAAAACTCCTATAAGGCATGCTTTTTTCTAATTCAATTATTAAAGTTCATGTCTCGGTTGAGTCAGTCAACTTACAGGAAATTTCAATGCAGCTAGGTTGCCAGGCTATTTTCAGGAATATTTCTTAAATTTGTTCAGAGTGTTACAAATGAAGCGTTGAAGCTAGAAACAAATTTTGCGGGACAGATTCAACAAAAACAGACATACGACACTTCTGTCAGTTCAAATTACTTACATTTAATATTTGACATATTTTCAGCTAATTGAGACACGTTTATCATTTTCAATAGGAGGCCATTTTAAGAATTTCACAATTTCAACGATCTTATTGGATTAGTGGTTGAGGTTATTTCCTTGTACCGAGGACTTGCAGTTTAATTTTCTGTCAGTCTAGTGTTTCGGAATCAACTTTAAACTATATGTTCCATACTCAGTACATTAATGCTGCTTTTTTCCAATGGAAAGTAACATTAGCCAACGTTGCATTTCGTTTCCCAAGCCCCTTAGAGCAACATACTTGTCTCACTTATCTCTAGACTGAACATTTATCACTATTATCCGTTATTTTAGAATAATGAAATTTCAGTGCTAATACGTATAATCAGAATGGTATTTCACTGCAAGTTTCTGAAGCAATCGAGTGTTCGTCTATGCAGCCACGATACCTAAAAAACTATCAAATCCATTCGTAAAAAGCAGTTTGCAAGACGCAGTGAGCCAAACAAGTCCCATAATCTATAAACATGCACGGCAGTGCATGCACCCAAGTCCTTAGCGTCACAAAACGTCAACACTACCAGAAGCATGTTATACAGGAACAAGAGTTTTTGGCGAAATCGGCGATTTCGAGGCCTCGTAAGATAAACGATATTAAATATAGGAATATGAGTTTTAAAAGTTACGGAGATATGGCAAATATGTGCAGGTGTGCAAAATTTCATATTCGTAGTTTGAAGCATATTAACGTTGTGGACCCCTGAAATTGCGTATTTTAGGCTTACTGATTCATACACTCACATTCACTTAATCACTCATATTGTTTAGGGTGTTCCGGATAAGCTAGAAATATGAGTTTTGGCATGAAGGTGGAGGATGATAAGTAGGTAAAGAAAAAAATATAATTTTGAAAAGTCGCCATCTTGCATTCAAAATGGCCGCCAGACGTAACGTTCAAAGAATACACAGCCTAAACAGTTGAAGCTAGAAAACCGAAATTTGGTATGAAGGTACATCACCGCTAGTAGGTACAAAATCTTGAAAAGTTAACCTCTTGGATCCAAGATGCCCTCCAAAATAAATTTCCATAGAATACACAGTTTAAACTGCTGGAGCTATAATAAAGAAATTTCGTATGACAGAACATCATTATTAGTCGGTTAGGAAAGTATTATAAAATGTCTCCAAAGACGCCATTTTGGATAAAAATGGCCTCCAAAATGAAATTTCCATAGAATACACAGCCTAAACGGTTGAAGCTAGCGAAATACAGTATGAAGGTACATTGTCATTAGTACATTAGGAAAATGTTACAAAGTGTCTCCAAAGACACAATTTTGGAACCAAAATGGCGGACCTAATAATCCATTTTCCACACCGTTTGAGTGAGAGATACGGAATTTGGCATAAATGTGTACTATCAAGGGTAGCTTAGGAAAATATTACAATATTCTGAAAAACGTTGCTATCTTGGATTCAAAATGGCAGCCCAAAAACCATTTTCCACGCCGTTCGAGATAGAGAAATGCAATTTGGTATGAAGGTGTACCATCACGATTAGGTCACAACAATAAAATATAATGTTAAAAATGTCTCCATCTTTAATTCAAAGTGGCCGCCCGAAACCCATTTTCCAAACCTCTGAAGCTAAAGAAGCGAAATTTGTTATGAAGGTATACCATCACGAGTAGGTTACAATAAATGGGGCAATTCACCGGGTGGTATGGAGAGTCTGGTTGCGATAAAGGGAGTGCAGTCTCCCAAAACTCCACAAGTTGTGGGTGCAATCCGCCAAGGGATACTGGAGGTACTGCCACCCGCGCGAAGCAAGTATATATATTATACACTTACAAAAAGCTGTGAAATCCGAGCAAAAACACCAGAGATGCAAAAACTTCTGCCAAGTTCTTCCGCCCTAAAAAGTGGTGAAATGGAGGACGGATGAGCTAAGTTCCTTAGCGACAGCATGTAAGAGGAATAATGGAACTTGGCGTGATGTGGCAATGTTCATGATCTTCTAGCCATAAGGGTGGTGGCGGTCCTAAAACCCACCACGCCCAGCACCACCAACCTAAAGCTCGAAGTCGAACATTATGAACCTTACCACCTCGCGTCAAGTTTCAGTGTTCCTCTTACATGCTGTTGCCAAGGAACGTTGCTCATCCGTCCTCCATTTCACCACTTTTTAGAGCTGAAGAACTTGCCTGGACATTTTGCACCTGTGGTGTTTTTGCTCGAATAACCAGTCTACAAAAAGCGGTATTTCTGACAACGAAAAAAAATATGAACGTTCCAACTTCAAAACAAGTTCTCTGAATATTCCTTTTCTTCCTTTCAGTTCACTTTCTCTGCAGCATTGCACTAGACCCTAAAGTCTTACAACATCCATAGTCAAACATGACACTACACGTCGAAGGAAAGGATGTAGCCACAAGATGTGCTGAAAACCTGCATAAATATTTCAATTAAAAATCAACACATACAATGATAAAATAAGACACATTTTTATATTGTACACGATTTTCCTTAAAATACAAATATATTTGATTGCTTAGTTAATTCAAAACAGCTATGGAAAATCTTAATGAAAAGAAGAAAATTATAGAATACTTTGAAACAATATTGATATATTTGTTTGACCTCCAAATTCGTAATTGCACTTCGTACGTAATCGCTGCTACCGCAAAAGTTCAATTTTAATTTTTATACAGACGTATAATCAGCTGAATACATACCTTTCGGAAAGCTTAATTTAGTTTCGGTCCGAATAAGCATTAGGCAGATATATTTTTGGCTTTTGATCCTCGAATACTCTTAAGAGTACCAATAAAAATATACAGAGTAGATCCAAAAGATGTGGGAAGGCTTCGGGAGGTGAGTTATGACATCGAAATGATATGACATCTACCCAATACATGTATTTCAGCAAAGTTTATGATTGGTGAAGTGCCACATAGAAAGCTTTTCCTACGTACAAATGACATTGTCAAAGAATTAATATGCATTAATAGGGCAGGTATTTCCCTTCTAAGCAGAATTCTTGAATCACAAACTTTACATATGTACAACTTTGATTTGATTGGATTAACCAGCACATCTCGTACCATTATTTGTGGAGGTATGACGTCATCTGTTGTAATCCCTCATAAACTTTGCTCACCTCTAGCTCCGACAGAATGAACAGTCTAGTCCCTACAAATTATCACTAGCTTTCTAACATGTTTTACTCCTCTTGCATGCTCATGCCTTTTCAACTGAAGCTAGTCATTATTTTATTTATGTGAATTATTTGTGCATGTACTACAATCTATTTTACACGAAAGTAATACGTAATATTTTCTAGTATCATCGGCCACCCTTTAGAAAATGTGTATCATCGTCCATAGCTCACCGACATGCATTACTCGAAAGGAAAGATGGTCATTCAATACACCATATTTTCTTCTTGGTTACATGCCTCAGGCATCGGTATAAGCTCACGACGTGAGCTTTCACACAAGTTTGGCAATTTCATCTGAAAGGTTTCAATTAAGTTCATTAACTCCTGCCACTGTAGGTAATGTGGTAGTGCAATAAAAACGCGAGGAAGTTATGAAAATCCGGGAAGGGAAAAAGCGGGGATATCTCAGGCGTGTTATACAGAAATAAAGCTTCATTACAAAACATAATCAACTACTTTCGATAGGCATCAGAAAGTGACACAGGTGATTCTAATATCTACAGGAACTTGTCGCTCTTGAATTCAATAGTCGAGTTAAATCTAACAAGCTTGTGACCCCTACTAGGAAGGTCCGCCCTTGTTTACAGTGGTGCGGAACACTTTGCCATTAGAACTATTGTATCTTGTGAAATAAAGAATCAGGATACATGCTTTGATTATTTGGTCAAAATGTGCAAATGTAGAGAATACCTTGCGAACATTACTTACAATAGTGTATTGTATCCGCTGTGAAGTTTGGTGTTGATGAGCCTATAGGGTGATCGTTTCTCTTGCTACGACCTTTGACCGCTCATGTCTTCGACTAGATCCATGAAAGCAAACAACTATCAAGTCATTTTGGGAAATTCTGTGCTACCTGCATTATTGCTATAATTTGCAAATGCCACATTTTAATTTAAACATGAAAACGATCCAGTACGGAAGGAACACATCATATCCTCATGATTTGAGAAACAAGAGATAAAAGAAATCAACTTGCCCCTACAGAGCACAAATATCAACTATATACAGCAACTATAGTTGAAGATCCAGTTGAGAGGCAGGCCAAACTGACAGGAAACCCCACCGTCGTGTGCATTATTAGAAATGGAAGCAAATTCCTGGAGACATCTATCGCAAGTTAATGGAAGCACTCGAAGGTGTTCTCGAAGTATAGCTTTCATAATGAGGAAAGGAAAACCTTCGTTATCCTGAGACCGCACCAGATTCTTGTAAACAAATTATTTAGGTGTGTTGTGATCAGAAGCTATATAGACATCAAAATGATTACATGTGTGTGTTCCAAAATAGCACTGAGCAAACCTTCGGTAGATGATTACCCACATCAAACCAGAAAGAGTTGCCTCGAAGAAATGTTGAAGCATGCTCACTTACAGACGTCCAAATGCAGTAATATTGAGACGCAAAATAATGTAATATGTATTTGCACAAATAATGTATTAGAAAATGGTTTCTGATGAATAAATTCATCTTAGGTTAGATGCAATTTCTTACAAAAGCATTTAAGTATGATGGGACTGACACTGTAAGCTAGAAAAGCATTTTTTTTTCTCAGTTGCATCCTATCACACACCTTGAATAAACCTGCGGCGATGTAAGTATATATAACTGGATTGCTTGAATCCAGTTTAGACCACTCGTTATACTGATTTGGATACCAGAGAGACAACGTATGAATTTGGCATTAGTCTCGACCAAACATGCTGCCGATGATGGCTCGAATCTTCCACACACGTCATTTTGCTTGCGGCGTTCTATGATGTTCTTCAGTTGTGTCACCAAAATATGGGACTGATTAAATACATCTTTTGGGTACCTTTTCTGAATAGTCATTTGTTGGTACCTTTCCACTCCCTCTTCCCAAAAGATATGATTGCGAAGGAACGTCACTCATGTTTTAGAACAGACTTAGGTCATACATAACATAATATAATTTAAATATAATTTAATATACAGTGCAAGATAGCTGTGAAGCTAATGCAGAAAATATTCATAGATATTACAGCAATAAATCCTAATACGTCAATATTTTAGATAGAATCATAGATTAAATGAATGAATTATGCAAGTGTGTACTCCAATAACAACTCACTGACAAAATATTTTCAGAACAAATAATATTTTTAATTAATATTGTACTGAAGTTTGCTTCTAAAAATTCGGAATTAACACAAATTATAAATAACTTTTTGTGTCGTCCTGTCCATCATACTTACTTGGCTTTTCATGCTGCTGTTTATACATCTTCTGAGCCATAAGAAACTGCCACTACAAAGATAATATAATATAAATATGGTAGAATTCTGCCAAGATTAATTGAAGAGTGGAAATACCAAACATTCTAAGTGCAATTTTTTTATGTTCCATGTGCCCACCACAATCCTTGTTCCAACTACCAAATCCATCTGGAACTTGGGATTACCAAAACAATTACCACTGTGTAGCGCTGTTATAAAAGCCAAGCCCTACTACGTGCCACCTGATGTTACAAGTGCCAGCCTGACGAGATAATACAAAAATTCTTAGTCAGTGGCCATCGTTTCTTAAGTTGCCTTAGAAATTTCGACATCAAACGCAGAAAATGCAGAAAGATAACTAAGACCTTCTTCACTTCTCAATACTTACACAAGATAGTTGAGTCGTCTAAACCTATTATTCCATTTTCTGTAATTCTAATCACTTCTAGTGATCTCTTTCATTTTATGAAAACTGCTGGTACACTGTTGACATCTAAGAAATGCAACATTTCGAAATGTACAATGCTCAAAGTGTGTCATACGCATCCCTCACAAGTAGCTATTAAAACTAATTACAATGACAGAGAACGCTGGAAGTTATTTCATCTTCTCAAGAAAGAAAAATCTATGGCTGATGTACAACAAGCTTTACTACATCTGAAAGATCAACCCCGTTAGTCTGCTAGAAAAAGGAAAAGTCTGTCGACCATGTTTCGTTCTCTTTCTGAGCAGCACGTAGAATTTTATAGAACGCTTTCAGCGGTTCAATTATTCAATGAAACAAACAGTGGGAATGTGTACTTCGGCTTCTTATGTATGTATTGGAGGAGGAAGGGATCAATGAAAACTTAATCATCTACTATCTAATTAATTTATATATTTCATCGACAGAACAGGCCTTAATGCCTATTTATAGCGTCTACAATAATTGTTACATTTAATTACACAAATAATAAAACATATACGGGTATATTAGGTTTCTTTTTTTTCCCTCCAAATAGTTTTTTTTTTACAGTATATTCTGTATTAATGTTTGTAAAGTTCTTCCGAGTTTCCAAATATACCCAAATTTGTACAATTCTTACCTATTACATTATACGTAGCACTAGTTCTCCATGTAGATGACACATTTAATACATTTGTACGAACTTTTCTGCAATCGAATAGGCCACTATTTCCTTCGCGCGTTCTTAATAATGATTTTTGCTATTAATTCGGTACACTCTATTTTATTGTGCAAAAGTCTGTACAAGAAAAGTAAGTCGTTTAATGTTCGTCTTTGTTCAAGTTTCTGAAATGTAACGTTATCAATTAAATTGTTGTAAGATTCGTATTTCGGGTAGAAACCAGTGTGTATGTGAGAAACCGTAGAAATTGCTTTGTACATGCTCGATCTTCTGACAGCTCTCTTTCATAGAGTATATAAGTGAGGCATATTCAAGTTTGGACCTAACATAGAAATAGTAAAGAATTTTCGAAGTGCTATCATTTGCAAATTCTTTGATTGCTCTAACAAGATATCCTAGGTTTCTATATGTGTCATTGGTTATATTTACAACATGGGGCGAAAAGCTTAGTTTATTATCGAATGTAACACCTACATTTTAAATTAAATCAATTTTTTAAAGCTTATTCATTGATCGAGTAGGTGAAATCATAAGTTTTTTCCCGTATGCTATAGGTCATGGCTTTGCATTTACCAATATTTATTTCAAGTCTATTCCTAGAACACTATTTCAGTTTACTGGACAAATCTTGTTGAAGCAGTAGAAAGTCATCCAAGGACTTTACATTAACAAATATTTCCAAGTCGTCTGCAAACAATGGCTTATGAGAATTTTGAATATAGTGTGCTAAGTCATCAATAAATATTAAAAACAGATGAGGACGAACATTAGATCCCTGAGGAACACCGGAACCGACATAAAAGCAATTGGTTTTGTATTCTTTATGTAGATCAGATTGTCTACGACTACTTAAATAAGATTTGAAGAATTGGATCATAGAAAGACTAAAACTGAATGTGGAAAGCTTTTGAATTAGTATGGAATCAGTATCGAATGCTTTTTTTTTAAAATTCGTGTATACAAGATCTACTAGTTCTCTATTGTCTAAGGCGGAAGCTATGAAGTCTGTACTTATAGCCAGATTAGTTACAGTAGATCTCTTCTGTAAAAATCCGTGTTGATATATTGATATTACCGGCTTAACATGCTGCATGACCTGATCATAAATGACACTTTCAAATATTTTAGCAACCGTTGACAATATGCCTACTGGACGATAGTTGTCCCCTTTATTTTTATTGCCTGCTTTCAGAATTGGGCATATAATTGATTCTTTCCACATATCCGGAAAGACACCTGTTCTTATTGATAAATTAAATAAAGTATAGAGGATCTTTAAAAATATCACTACAACCTTTCACAATATAAGCTGGTATATTATCATGCCCAACTGCCTTATTCGGTTCCAATTTATGTATGACCTTTTGAATGTCACTTATACTTATTTCTAAGACGTGGAATAAGTTCTGACATTCTTCCTGCGAGTTGTCTTCATCAAGTAAATTGTAAATTGGTTTAGTTGAGGAATATTTATTGTAAATAGATTGGAAATTCTGAGCGAAAGCAATGGCTACCTCATCATTGTCACTCAGGTTCTGTCCCTCATATAGCATGGGTATTGGAGAAAGATGGCGTCATTTGCTTTTGATATAGGACCAGAAGTGCTGTGGGTCTTGTGTTATATTATTTTCAGCATTAGAAATAGACGCATTATGTGCTGTTAGAATTTCCCGCTTCATTTCCTTACGTAGTTTGCAGTACTCGTTATAGTGATGTCGATGATCGGCCGTTCCCTTCCCCTTAAGTCATTCAACGCGATGATGCCATTTCATTTATATTTTGTCTATTATACTTACTCGTTATAGTGATATTGATGCTCGGTCGTTCCCTTTCCCTTAAGTCATTGAACGCGATGAAGCCATTTCATTTTTATTTTGTCAATTATACTTTTTGTAAACCAGCAAGGGAAAGTTTTTGTCGTTGGCTATTTCATGGGAATACACTTTTAAAATATTGCATAAATTACTTTATTGCCAATCTACTCTAGCTAATTCATTATAAAAATATACATAATTCTCTTTCTGAGAATTGAACCCTAGTATATTTCTTTGTTTCTGAGTTTAGGTGATCGAACGCGTGGAAAACTTATACAAAGTGATGGATGGTAATCATCCTCTTTAACTAATGGATGCAGTTCTATAAAGGTTAGCACTAACTACTGTCACATTTTGAAGGTTACTAATTACTAAGTCTAACGTTCTCCTTAAGCTATTTGTAACATTATTATGTGATTCAATTTCATGATATAATATAAAATGATAGAGATTCTGGCATTTATTTGTCGATTGTGCCAAATCAAAACTTTTGCTGGTAATTGAGGGAAGGTTTATATAACCGACAAGGAGAACAGTGCTACCTATTGTGCAATTAATTTCAATAAAATAAAAAATATATTCATACGATGAAATATCAGAGTTTGGTTCAATATACACAACACACATGTAAAGCGGTTTGGAATTTATCATTGTTTTCACGAGAATACCCTCAGGGTCCTGGTCAGTAACAACTACTTGAGTGCCATCCAGGTCCCGAACTGCCAGCAAGATCCCTTCCTCTGTTGTTTCCCCACTATTTTGGTAGTCTCGATCTCAACGGTAAATCATATATCTATTATCAAAAAAATCAGAATCAAAATAGTCACAAGATAGCCAGGTCTCTGTTATTGCTACAAAGTCATTATTGTTTATTGAAATGTTTCTAGCGAATTCACATGCTTTATTCCTGACAAGGAGACTTACGGAAGTGTAAAACACGGATTTTAATGAAACTTTGCATACTTGTAGAACATCGAAAAATAGTCGCCCCTGCAGCTAGCCAAGAACAATGGTATAATTGGCAGGGGTTACTGCGAGAAGATGGCAGACCGATTTGAAACCCCTTTCTGTACTGATGTTAACGGGATGCTTGATTAAAGTGAGTCTCGTCACTATTCGGGGTGCTTATTTATAGTGAGTCTCCTCGCCTCTCACTATGTCAGAACTTCATACATACTTAATTGTTATAATTATTAATTTATAGCGAAACCGTTTTACAGTAATTATATTCGGTTCCGTAAAAAAAGTGTGTGATGCACGAACATTGTTTACACCACGCACACGTTATTACGGCAATATTTGTGCACAAATCGCAAAATTCTGCACAATTTTTTAAACAAAATTATACTGGATTTTCAAACTCAGGTGTTTTTCTTTTGTAAGACGCATACCTAATAAGATTTGCAAATCTGGGTGACGAAAACTGATTATGAATCAGTGAGCGGATCTTAATTATCCTTGTCTTTTATTAGAATCATCAACCAATCACTGGTTGGACTTAATCGATCGTTATATAATCGAGTCGAAATTTTGATCCTACTTTCAGCATCACTATTCCATTCAGCAATCCATTTTAACGCTAAAGAAAATTATGACAAAAATTTCGGGCATCAAAGTTAAAGTACGAATAAATTGTATTATCAGAATTAAACCTACTTTCCTAATTTAGCGCCTATTGCGTTCTTCAAGGTTTAGCACGGGACGGAAAAATACTATAATTCAATATAAATAAGCACCCCGACTAGTGAGAGGCGAGCGGACTCACTATAAATGAGCACTTCGAATAGTGAGAGGTGACGAGACTCACTTTAATCAAGCATCCCGTTATTATTAGTACAGAAATGGGTTTCAAATCGGTCTGCCACCTTCTCGCAGTAACCCTTGCCAACTATAATTGTTCTTGGCTAGCTGCAGAGCATTTGAAACCAGATGACGTTTTGTAATTGTAGTCACCATATTGGATCCGCCATTTTGACTTTTGTACTTTTGATGTCTGATTCTGAATCAACTGTCCTAAACCCTTCCTGACAGTATTGTTTCTTCAAATTCAAATGATTGTTTTCTATTTATGCTTGGAGACACCCCTAATGTTCACAGGGTGGTTTCTACCCTTAAACCTTCACCATTGCCGAAATAAAAGAAATACGTGTCGATTACTTTTCGATGTTCTACAAGTATGCAAAATTTCATTAAAATCGGTGAGTTACACTTCCATAAGTCTCCTTGTGAGTGATCTCACATTTAGAAAATGTTTATTGGGTACGCTATTATTAGTACAACTACCGTCATTTGTTCTAGACGCATCACGGAACTCATTTTTAGCAGTCTTACCTTGCTCAAGGTCAGTATTCTTTTCTTGTCAATAAATTCTATTTCCACCGTCTCTTCCTCTACGAGCAGCATTTCTTGCTTGTCTGGATGGTTGGGACTCTCTGACACTTGTCGCCACCGGCTCTACGGGAGACCACACAGAAGAGGTATAATTTCTTTCACCAGCTGGATTCTCAAAAGCACTTCCATTGTTCCCACTGACTGAGCACGCACCAACAGGGCCACTTTACCTTCTTTCATCGGCGTTTCGTATATTCTCTTAAGTATAAGACTTCCCATCTATATAAAGTTTATCAAATTGCAAACTCGCCCGTTGTCCACGTTCCTTAACCTGAATTCGATAGCCGTTCAGTTCTCTTCTAATGTTCCTGAAAGCGAACGAAAAATCCTCACTAATGCTACACTGCTTTAGCTCTAACCTGTTATAATCATAAATACAATGTTGTGCTTCAACAGGAAGAGGAATTCAAAAAGTAAACTGTTGAATGGCACTTGGAACCAAAGGTTAATTCGTATGGCACATAGAACGTTCGTCTTGTTTATGTTTTAGTCTCCTTAACCATTCAATGTTTGGTAATTCTAACTTTTGCAGCACACTCCTGTAGTGTCATAAAACCCATCTACATTATATTGGATTGCATACGTTATGTGAAACCAAATCTGTTTAGTTTTCTGATTCTCCTGTAAAATTTCGAATTGGCGCTTACAACGTTTGGAATCTCCACTCTCCAATTGAATTAGTACTGAAAGGAATATTAAAAAAACAATATAAGTGATATTGTGAATAATTACTTTTAGTCAGCTCATTCAACTTGCCTAAAACGCTGATACTGACGCTGAAAGTATACTAGCATGTCTTGTTCTTATAGTCAATTACTATTACCGATCCGGGGTTTGGTCTATACTGTTGCAGCTTATTGACAACAATTGCAGTTTTACTTATCGCACTTTCCCTTGATGCACACGAAATTCCTTTGCTGTCATTTCTCTTTAATGATCCCCGGTAAAGGTTTCATCTCTAACATTGATACAAAAATTAATTCCCTAATTCCTTTCTTCATTTACACATATTAGAATAATCTAATATAATGATAGTGTCATTTGAAAAACTTAACGGGGGAAGAGTGAGGGAAACTAACAGCGACTGGGGCATTGCCGCTCAGCTGTGGCAACCCGAAGTGAGAGAACGACTGCAGCGAGCTCAGTTTTGTTTCTTTATTTAGCGGTCAAACTGGCATCGCTGTTGCCGTAAGGGCAACAGTATACTCTTAAGTCTAAACGGATAATAGCAACTCCATTTTACATCCGTTACTTGCAGGCCGGGCTGGGTGCGGTCTACAGCGGTAGACCAACGACTCAAAGATCCCGGGTTCGAATCCTGGCAGGGGCATGGGTGTGGATTTTAATGGCTAAGGGCCAAATCGTGACGGGCAGAAGTCCAAAGTTACTAGACTGACCCGTATAAAAATAAAGTTTACGAAAGTTTACATCTGTTACTTAAGTTACACATTTTTGTTCTCGTACTGTTTTCCTGACAAATTCAGTTTTATTACATCGCATTACAGAAAAACTACTTCCAAAGAGACATTTAACTTTAACTTCACAGCATATCTTCCTTATCTTTAAATTTAATTCATTCGAGAATATTTGTTCATACTTTGCCTCAAACACCCTCAAGCAAATGAAACAGATAAAGTTAAATATTTAATAAAAGTTATGAAAAGTTTCACTTTAAGTTTTCACTTTCAGCATTTTAAAAATTTGTTTCACTTAGTAAGTTGGCATAACAATGTTGAAATATAAAATATTGAGTCAAGAGTCAAAGCATAGTTTAATTGCTGAATAAATTACCAGAAAAACGAAAATTTGCACATACACGTGAAACCACAAAGTATTTGAAAGGAAACTTGAATAAAATTGAAACATAACATAGACAAGAATTGCTTAGAGAACTTTATATATAATTAAATTGATTATAATTTCTTGGAAAGTCAATTCAGAAAATGCTCATCTGTGAGAAGAGCAGACACCTGCAGCAGTTAAAAGGCCTTTACAAAGTGAATATTAAACTACAATGTGAACAACTCGGAAATTTTTAAAAATTCACATGCATGTATGTGAACCGAGTCGTCAAATAGAAGAGAGGAGAAATGAAGGTTACAAATAAAGACAAAGGAATACGAACTACAAAGGCTTCCAGCAATATATAAAATAACTTGAAAAGGTTGTTACTAAATTCCATATGTCCGTGGACTACGAAAGTATATGAAACGGTCGTAAGATAATTTGTAGCAAGTCTGCTGTATGATAATATTAAGCAACATTAGGTAACAATGGAAGAAGATTTTAAAGCATTGTAGTAGTTCTCGAACATAAACACTGATGATAAAAAAAATCAACTGTTAGAATAATACCTTGTATGTTTATTTATTGGAAATAATACAGCATTAGAAAAGGATTGTATCATTACGATAAGCTTCTATTTTGTAATGCGAACTTTATGTGTACAAGGTAGTATAAAAAGTTTCGAGACTGGTTTTGTAGCACGCTAACAGATGGTTGCACAACACAGCACTCACAGTCTCAGGGAGCACCAACCTATATAAGTCAGTGTCCCAAAAGACACTGACTTATATAGGTTGGTGCTCCTATGTATCTCAGGAATTGTGCAACTGCCTCTTCTCTGAACACAAGCGTTGGCACGTCTGCAATTTGATCGTGAACTGTTATATCAAAACGATGAGCATGCAGTTGATCGAGCTCCGACCTTTTTGAGTCGTGAAGATAATGGGCAATTTCACTGGGAAGGCTGATTCTTCATTTTAGGGTCGTAGCTGTTGCCGGTAATTGTCCTTGACATGATGGACGGGTTATCCACAGTACATTAATGGAGTTTTGGCAGACTTCGACGCGGTGATCATTCACAAATTGTCGAATTGTTTCGACGTTTTCGGGAGTTGAGCTCCTTTAAGATCTTCCTGATGTCCGGTCACTTCCAGTGATGTTCCTCCTCTCAGAGTGTCTCAAAGCATCACAAAGCATTCATTACAGCATCACCGTAAACTTACCGAATCATGTCAAAACCTCTGTGGCTGTTTTACCCAGTTTCACGCAGAATTTAATGTTCGCTTTTTGTTCTAGCACTTGACGAAATCGAAGAGGTGGTAACGCGCATGATCAGAATAGACCTATTGCACAGCTCCCGATATACACAGGACGATGTCTTTTGGCACACTGAGTTATGATTGTTGGTGCTTGCAGCCTTGTGTTGGAGCGTTAGGAAACTAGTCTCGAAACTTTTTTGATACAACCTCGTACATATGCTATTGACATGTCAGTCATTGCTGCATGATTGCTTTGTATGTTTATAAGGCTCAGTGGTTTGATGGCTATAATCACTTCATTTTAATTTAAATACCTGTCTACAATTGAGATTGAGTATGATAAAGTAGTAAGTAATTTACTTTGAACAGACGAGAATGTATTAGTTATGTGAAAAGTCCTGTAACAGGCTCTCGTGATCAATTAATGAAGAACGAGCATTAAAATCGACAGACCTGCTAAACAAATTACTTTGTGGTGTTGTCCAATATCACATTCATTAACAAAAATATGCACGAAAGTGATTATGAAGCCAACAGAACAGATATCGATTACAAACACCGTATGTACAACAGACAATTTAAAGCGAAGTTTACATAATAGAAATAATAGAATCTGTGTTTTCTTGTCAATTTTCGACGCGAAAAACATTTCTGTCACTAGAGTAACTCTTGGATGTACTGTTTCTATGATAGTTGATAAATAACAAAAATCTTCAAAATCTTAAAAGATTTACTGGATTTTTTTTTTATCAAATACGATAAGATAGGTAAGTCACTCACTACAGAAGCTCAATATTTTCATTAATCCGTATTTTGAATGGCAAAGAATTGGATTTATTTGTTGATTTCGGACATCTAAATCTAAGCCCAAGATTGGGTAGGCGAAAGGATGCGAGAAAGAATTGAAAGTACCATAGCATAATTTGCCTGGTGTGACTGAGGAAAACCCCTGGAAAAACTTCGAACAGGATAACCTGGTGCTGGTATCGAACTCATGACCTCCTGAGTGTGAAGCCAACGCTCTTCCAACTAAGCTTCGACCTCTCGATTTCATCTGTTGAGAATAGACTATCCTGCGTCGATCTGGAATATATTTATCTTAATATTGAATCTAAAACGTATTCTTAAAGTTGATTTTTCTTAAAATTAAAACTTTTCTTATTAGTTTATGTCTCAAAAATTAACAATAGGAGGCTCAATTGCTAGAGAACTCACTTCTGGTGTTCGGGGTCGTAGGAGCGATTCTTGTTCATGCCATGTGGGCTTTGCGGTGGACAAACGCCGTGTGCGTGGGTTTTCTCGGGGTTCTCCCGTTTCCTCCTACATTCTTCATTCCCACAATTCATCCCATCATCATCTATCCGGCCTGAGCCAAATTTGGCTAAAGATATTAAAACTAAATTCAAATCCAAAATTCAAATGAATAAAAGGAAATGTTTGGTTTGTGTTTCGGAAATATACGATTAATTATCTCAAGACATTCTTTACTTATAACTCTGTAACCAACACATAGCATTTACTCATGGAGATATATTGGAAATATATTAGATAGGCATAGTCTATTTCTCTATAGACATAAATGAAAAGTGATTATAACTTTAAAGATTTAAGTATTTACCACGTGCATTTCACATCCCCAGACCGACCCTCGCTCACCTACCAAATAAGTATTGAAGTAAGCTGTTGAAATAAATGTACATATACATTTATTGTTCCGTTTAAAACAGGAGCGATTTCGTTGCTAAAGAAATCAGTGATCTATCACGAAAGGATTTTATACTTGCGATTTTCTTTTTATCTTCTAAACATCCTGATGGAATTGCTCAGCCTGCTAATCAGTTTGAACATCTCAGTTGTTCTAATTCCTCTAACTTCCCAAACGCGCTTCGAAGCTTCTGAAGATAAGATCTAGAGTATTTTTAAAAAGGGTTTTGAACCATGACGTTCAATGGACTCCACTGGATTTGAATCCAGGATCACACGTGCAAATAGAGTACATGAGAATTAACTCCCTATGAATGAAATAACTTAGAAGTTAATTTTGTTTGGTTCACGTTTGT
Source organism: Lepisma saccharinum (assembly GCA_022664845.1). Taxonomy (NCBI): domain Eukaryota; kingdom Metazoa; phylum Arthropoda; class Insecta; order Zygentoma; family Lepismatidae; genus Lepisma; species Lepisma saccharinum. The sequence continues at coordinate 2,722 of JAGDQP010036748.1, read as the reverse complement.
GATCCAACCACTGTTTCCACCCGAAAAAAACTGTGACCCTCGGCAAGTCAAATTCCGAGGAAGGGTAAATCGTATTTAACGGCAGGGCAGTAGCCGTTACTTCGTTAATTCATTACTTTTTTTTTGACGAGAATGAGGAGCAAACCTGAGCAAAAGCCCAGTGTAGATGACAGATTTGATAATTCCAAATCTTACCTGCATTTCCACGAAGGAGTTCAAATTCGAATGTAAGGCATGGATTTGAGAAACGTCCTGCAACTTCATATATCATATTTCCACACTACGTTTTGTATATTATAATTTTTATGCTTAAAGTTACCGCAAGAATTTCGTAAGTGCATTGATTAATAATACCAATAATCTCCTTCCGCTTTAATTTAGTCGAGGAAATCTTGTTTATAATTACGTCCAAAAGAAAACACATTTAGCATTTAATCATTGTGTTTATCAGCACCTTACTACATTAGTACAATATACATGAATCATAGTCTAAAAACCCTCTTAATTAGTCATTGTTATTCATCACCATCAAATATAAAATTGAAAACAAGGCCCACAAAAGTTTCCAGCCTATGTTTTCCTAATAATAAAACAAGAAGTGACACATACGTCTAACGGGATAACAGGCACATTTATAAGGTTCTGTAAGGAGTACGGTCTCTTTTGGCAGACAAAATTGCAGTGACACTCCATGGAATGGATGCATATAGATTCTACATTTGCTGAGTAGCCATTATTTGTCCAGAACATATCGAATATCTATCAGTAATGATAGTGGTGGGAAGGAGCTCTTCACACTAAACTTCAGAATATTTCAAAGTGACTTACTAATATTGAGGTCAGGTGAATTTTCTGGCCATGAGAGTTGTTGGACTTCACGATCCTGCCATGTAAACCATGACTTGTGTGCAGATGCATTATCGTCTTGAGATACAGCGTCATTACTGAAAAACTACATTTAAACTATTGTAGATAATTTGATACTCCACCACAAAACCATGTACCGGCAGGACGGAAAGTAAGTTGAAGCTTCGGCTTTCCTCTCCCAACACGTCTGGTCAGCGTGGGAGCAGCAGACCAACTCCTCCTTCCGGGAGGAGTATGGCTGTGAATTAATACTATATATATATATATATATATATATATATATATATATATATATATATGGGGGTATGAACCTAAGTTCTCAAACTATAGATGATGAGATCTATTTTGTTGAGTTTTCAGTTATCAGTAGTACACAAATTAACATTTTCATGCATCCTCTTTTAAAGAAAACTAGCGCAAATTGAAGTATTTCCCAGTGCTAAAGTATTTTAATAAAGCGTTTTAAATTACACTATGCACTTCCAGAGAGTATAGTATGTTGTGTCCTAACTCATAACTTTCTTACTCTTTTCTTAGTTCTCAGGAGAAAAAAAGAAACGTCAATGTCGGCTTGTTCCCTATTGCTTTCTATGGTTTCAACGCCTCAATTAGCCTCGCGGTGTGACGTCATATTCGCTACCTCCAGGCCTGTAGAATATTCCAGAAGCCTCGGCTCAGGTCGATTGGGAGAATTGTGCCATGAAGAAAGTGCGAGGAAATGAACCACGACAAAACCCACGCACATTGTGTTTGTTCATCACGAAGTCCACATGGCATAAGCCAGGATCGAACCGAAAATCCCGCGCACCAGAGTTTAGCACTCTACCACTGAGACACCATATCCCCTATTTATCATGTCTAAATGCAGTAATAAATTCAAGCTGATTATGTTCAGGCCCTCGCACCACAAAATCATATACCAATACCGAAATGCATTACTTGTAGAGACAGACATTCGATATTCAGCTACCAGTGTAAAGCCTGTCCACCAGCAGTGTTTTCAAAACCGGAACTCATAGTGCCTATAGCACTCATAGAAATCATAATTTAACAGTAGTCACCATGACAACACGCCAAATCACCAATTATTGTCAACCTATTAAAGCAAATCAGCTTCTTGCATTCATAACAGAAACACTGCAAAACATTCACACATTCCAAACACAATATATAGATATTCTACAGCAAGTTCAGTATGCAGCCAAAACTATCCTTAACACATCAACCTACACATGTACTACCTACTATACATCAACTTACTTGGACCTTATGCGCCCTTGAAACTGCATTTTAGTCACTCATGATCAAACACTATCACAGTACTTAATGTAAGTCTTATATTATCATATAGAAATGTTAATTAACTTCCAACTAAAAAGGACCTATTCGAACAACTACTTCTAGGAGAAAACATAAATAGTTTCCTTTTCAAATGACGCATACCTCAAACGCTATAACATACCTGCAAAATACCACGCTTTAACACGCTCAGACAGGACAGTGAAACGCTAGCTTTCCGAGAAAACAGCGGTGTTTCATTAAGTTTATCACCTAATATTGTCTGCAGACAACATAATACAAATTTTCCAGAACATTTAATCGCAACGCTATACTACAAACATATGTACTATCAGCAGCTTTAGATTCTATACATTATTTTCGTCGAAGCTTAGAAGATAGGAAATCAAACTCACGTAGAGAGGGAATTCTGAGAATGTATGCGTGAAAGCCCAAAATTTTGAATTTATCTATATGTTTTCCTTTTCTTTTTCTTTCTTTATCACTTATTCTGAATTTTCGCAAGATATTTGTAATTTCTTAAGAGAGTCGCATTTCAAATACCAAAAGACGGGAC
>JAGDQP010036747.1:0-11514 GCA_022664845.1 Lepisma saccharinum | reverse complement strand
AAACCAGCAATCCCCAAACAAGAACACTCTGTTTCTCTTTAAAAATTACAGGTAAAGGTCTAATTTTTTGCGCATCTACTAGTTTTGTGCCTAGGAACCATGGATAAAAATAAATCACCTATATACGATGATATTTACCACCTTAAATTTTCTATTGGCATTCCTGTAAAATTTACTGGAGCGGAGAATCCGGATTTTGCTTTTAAGCCCCACAATTGTATCTTTACTGTGTATTATTGTTAAATTAATATTATGTTTATTGGATATTCTTAAGTATGTCAAATGAATATTACGTTTATTGGATATTCTTAAGTATGTTTTTAGTACAATAGAGCATTAGTTGTTTGGTTTACAGGAGAAAACTAGCTAAATCCATGGACTTAACTGGTTTTGACAGAAATTATATTTTTAGAACACATACACAACATATTTCAGTCTTTTCAAGTCTGTTGATAAAAATACATGTACTCGTGTACAAAATGAATGTGCATAGTTAAAACAAATAATAAAATTTGCATCCCTAGCTGTATGATATATTTACTATTTTCTGAAAAGGTTTGAAAATAGAATAAGCGAGTTTTTTGAATCATACTCTTTCTGCTATCAGTTGATTTCGAAAAGTGTGGTAGCTATCTACCATTTCTGAGGCAAGTTTAACGTAGCGTGGGCAATGTTGACAACGGGTATGTAAGTGTTGTTGATTAACGTTTATATATTAAGATATGATAAGTTTAAATAGTTCTTTGTTTGGGGTGCTTTATACCGATTTCCAATTAGCTAAATAAGAATGCATCGACAGTTATAGTGTCCATCATTTCCTTCCTCCATTTGAGAGACTGGAAGAATTAAGATAAAATATTGGAAATCTCCAATGACCCCGCAGGACTACAAAACAAGAGTGAAGTTCTCATGAGAAGGTGCACAGTTTAAAATGGAAGAAAAACAACGAAATACTCAGTTACATTAAGCTTATTAAGAGCTAGGTTTTGTTTGTCCAGTTATCTTTCCAGTTAACTAACTGATAGTAAAAGTCAACTTGAACTCTAACTTTAATATCAGTTTTTCAATTGCCTTTTGACTGGTGGTTACTTAACTGGTGGTTTGTGGGAACAGAGCGACGGTTGGCAATGGATTTCTACTATTTCGCCATCTACAGAGTTTTTCAGAAATTATGAAAACAGTATAATAGAGGATAGCGCAGTAAGTTATAAACAAATTCACATCAAATCCGCTAGTTTCTGAAGCAAGAAATATAAATGTTTGATTGCATTAAGAGAGTTGTGGAATAAAGAAACAAGGTAGTAAACACACATATGTAAAGAGTTGAGTTACTATCTAAAAAATACATATATGTGACGCCGACCTGGTAACCGTGTAGGTTTGGGGGCTAAGTATGCGACTCGAAGGCCCCTTATTCGAATCCTGGCTGATGCATGGATCTGAATTTTAATTAGCCTCGCACTCATAGTCGCGACGGACCGAATTCAGTTACTAAAAATCGCCCAAACAAAATTAAGTTTACAAAGTTTTTTACGTAAGCGTGACATTACTAGATCGCTGGCCCGCATATCATATACACTCTTGGAAAATATATAAGCTCCACGTTATGGCCGCAGCTTCCTTACTATATGTAAGGCTCTATACCCTTTATTTCCTTGCAAACAATTACCACACATACTTCTATAAAAACCTACGTGCAACCCAGCTTCCAAAAAAGTGCTACGAAAAGCTATATGCCATTATCATTTCGTTAGTATGCAGTTCATCAACATATAATAAGCATAGCCCCGTGAGGAGTTATGGCGAAACTTTGTGTCATGAATTACACGTATTTTGCCACACGAAACATGGACAGTATCTCGGGCCAGTCAAGAGTAGTTGGTTGAAGTAAGTTCGATACTTTTTATTATACACAATGTACAGGGGGTTCTAAAAATGCATGTGCAAACGCGCATGCGCAAGAAACTAAATCGTCCCTATTACCGTTCCCTATTTCTCTCTCATTTTACACTTCCATTTTAAAACTGTTACATTTAGGATTGAACACTCTAGGCACGTTAGGAATGTTACATTTCTCGTTTAAATTTTACGTTTTTTTGCGGCCCATAAAGTAAAGTAAAGCGGAACTTAACAGGTAATTCTAAGAACATGAGCGCGATTTCAAGCAATGACAAGCAAGAAATACAGTATCGGTTTTTGAATGCGTTTTATTTCGCTCGGTGGCAACTAACAAAGTATTTAAGATTTTCAGTTTGGGAGGGTATAGCCAAAATTAAGTCTTGTAAACAGAGTTTTGCAGTTTTGTTCCTATTTATTTTTAATTGTAAAAAAATTAGGGTTGTACTCGAGAATTTTCAGAGGTGGGTGGTCTAACATAATCTCTGTATTTATATACTTCAAAGTAATTATAAAAAAAAAAAATACAACAGGTAGTCTGCGAAGTTCATGTACTTCATGAAAATGAATATGAATGTTTTAACTTTTCTTGTTAGCCGCAACTAGTACTCTCCCAAGGAAAAAGGGATATGGTAAGGTGAAAAGTGGGGTAATGTTTAATAAATTTATTATTGTTTTTCATTATCATTTTATGAATATTATGTTTGCTTCATAATCATACGGATAAACTTCACTTTTGGAACCCCTGCGTCCGCCAGCTACTGATTAATGTGTACGTTCTACACTACTCATTCCCTTGTAAATAATTCACGAAGTGAGGTAAATTAATATTTAATCATCTTGTTTCCATTAGCTTTATTATTAGCTTGCTAAACTTTAATTAATGATTAAAAATATGTAAAATTTGCAGCACTAATGTAAAATTTCCAACGTGAGTGGAAGTGTTGAATTGCAAAATTTAACGAAGCATCGAGTCATGGAAGTGTGAAATGAGAGCAAAAATTAGTTGGGACTGTTTATGTGGTTGCGTGTTGGGAATGAGCACATGAAGTATATGACAAACGTCATGCGCATCGCGTATAATGAACAACATTTTGTAATCTGACCTTGTATTCACTCGGTCGACACATACATGATTTTTCATAGAAAAGTAGTCATTCATATATAGAAGTGTCGCTATTAGTAATTCACACGTCGCCATGTTTATGTGTTGACCAACTGGATTGAGTATTTAACGAAATAATAAGGAAATAGTCTTTCGTAACACTTTTCGTATTCCTGACACTAGGAGTTTACAGAAGCGTCAGTAATAACTATTTGCAATGGAATGAGTGGTATAGTTTGCACACATGGGTCAATAACTTGAGGAAGCTGCCAGTTATCAAGTAAATATGATCGTTTTTCTTATATCATTAACCTTTGGGAAAATATTATGCGTTTGTCAAACAACCATACGGATAATCGTTACTTTCCCGATCACAGCTTCCGTCAACTACTGATACATGTATACGTTCAGCACCACTCATTTCCTTGTAAATTATTCACACATAACATCTAGCAATCCAAAAAGCGTTTCTAAATACCATGTGTTATTATTATTTTGTTAAATAAGCACTCGTGTTGATTAACGCTAACAAATATGGTGACATGCCCAAGAATCCTAACCACCTACTTAATATTCATACTTCATGTTATGAATGACACGTATTTTGCTAGAAAAATCACGGACACATGTAGAGTAGCAAAGGCAGTTAAAGTTAACTTAAAATAATTTTTATTATAAGCGATGCACCTGACTTTTAACATTCACTCAATTTGCACTCTCAACTCGAAAGCAACTAAAGTTCCCGACACTTTTTTTGCTTTTTCACATTTGCATCACTACAACTTTGTTATATTTTCAGTTTCAATGCTTACGCACAAATTGAACATATTATATCTCTTCTGTAAATTTTACATTTTTTTGAGCTCCAAAAGTAAAGTTAAACATCGCGTTTCAACACCACACACTTCCATCATCCTTGTAACTTTTACATTTTGTGGGAGTGCAAACACAAATGCCCCAGCCAGCACAAAACAAAACTTTTCGTACCGCACCTAACTGAATCTGAATTAAAAAATAATAATATGTTAAAAAATTGTTTAGAAGAACTGTGATGTTCTCTTTATGTGTTCTAATACAATTATATGATCCTCTTCATCGGAAAAGGATGAATCTGAAATCATATGCAACATCTTTCACAGGTGGCAATTGTCAAACCTTTTTAAAAACCCCATTTAGCGCGTTAACTGGAGGTACAAGTATGGGTTAATTTAACTAAAAGTTTACTCAGTTTAACTGTTGGTTATGCCTTATCTAGATATTGAGAAACGGGTAAACCACCAGTTAGAGTTTAACTGTTAGTTACTAGTATACTAACTTATACTTTAACCAGACAATGAAAAACTTGCCCTACGTGTATACGTAAATAAAATGACTTACGAAAAATGTCAAATCGTGTACATCAAGTATGTTTACGTTTCTGCACAAATCTGCTACACCGAAATGAGACGACGAGAATTAGATTTGCCACTTGTTTTGTAGATTTGGTAAAGATATATTTACTTGGCACAACCCCAAACCACACGACTTAACCTAATGACATCAGTTGTCGCTTATAAATGGGTTTATAATGTCTCGTTGAATAGATGTTTCGACTATCCCCTGCACAGTGTACACACATAAAAAATACATTTTCCTAGAAACATTTAGCAGTAGAATATCAATCAAGTAGCATTCAAATACAACTTGTAATCCATGAAATACATCATTATATCTTAGATGCTACACTAGATACCAACTTATAAATACTTCCACTGAACTGCAGTATTTAGTACTCTATATAACCCACTACTTCCCACGACCAGATAATTACGCCATAATTGTTACTTCCAGGATGCCACCAAATATAACCTTTGATCGCCACCTACCATATACGTCAACAAACAACAAATCGCGAAATAAATTAACATTAGAACGTATGTTTTATTCCAGATAATTCTACACTATTCCACAATACACAGGTAGAAAAAAGAACTGAATCCCAAAACTACTAAATTTCAACACAGCAAAAGTTAACGACATCCATAAATAAATATTATAATTTTAGTATTCTGATTATTGCTGCTCACATTAAAAAAAGAGAGAAGAAAAACAATCCACGTTTTACTACTGATATGCATACAATGTTAGAGAATTAAGCTACACAAATTTACACTCCTTTCTTACTAAAATGTTCAATAATTTCCACTACACATTACGAAGAATATGGTGTATTAAGCAGAAAATATTGCTACCGATATCGTTTCAAACTCAATCCTAAGCTATGAAAATAACCAAAATGATATCCGATGTGTACTTACTACTTCCCGTGTCCCAGTAGCTACCAGCATACCCAGACAAAATTGAAAGAGATGGTACTAAATTTTAGAAGGAATTCACAACAAAACAATAAAATATAAAACAGTTCTTCACATCTGTAAATTTCAATATCATTTCTCACTCATTCAAATATTCAAATCGTATTTTGGTGATAACTTTTAAATAACCAAAAAAATCTTTGTGTCGTTTGTATTTTAACTCTATGCTACACTCATTTTCTTAGGATTTCATTCTATTTAAGACGTCCGTATTTTCCATTTTCAGAGAGACCTTATTAAAGCTCCCATTTTCGTAGACCTCTGGTCACTTACTACTCTTAATCGAGGGTAAGCTTTAACAAGTTTTATAAGGCAATGTTAATGTATTACGTCCGCGGAGAACTCAGTTCCTTTGTTAGGTCGGGTAAACCAAGGCTGAAATATCAGGTTCTTTTATGCTTTCTAATGAATTTTCTCGTTTTAAAATACAGAAAGTAACAAAACACAGACATAAATTGGTTAGAAAGAAAAACTACAATTATTTGCATCGTATATTGTCGTTTGCTATTTTCATATACCTTAATGGTTATAGAGGAAGAAAATATAAACATATTAGGTATCAAAGCTATTAATAAAAAGTTATACTATATGCGATCTGGTTATTTATTTACCTTACTAGGACATAAACGAAAACATATGTGAATATGTTTTAATGTGGATAAGTCTGCCTTGAAAGTAATAATTTGGTAACTACAATCTTAAAGATTATCCAGTGATAATAGTCTTGATGATGATCAATATAAACTAAGAAAAAGAGAGAACGTAAGTATTTAAGAATTAAGGAAAATTTTGTAATATGAAACGCTAGAATATTAAATAGCATACTCAAATTGCAAACTTTATTCCCAAAACAACGTGAAACATGAAAATCTATTACACACTATTAAATAACCTTGATTTGGTGATTCAAATATTCAATGTAAAGTTTTATTTTTTGTCTGGAAGATTTTTTTCTGTATTCGAATGTGCTATTGCAATGCATTCTTTGCCATGAAAATTCGAAGATTATAAATCACATTTAATGACGAACATTAGAAACCAAAAAATACATATACAATGTTTTCATGTACTATATAACTACATTTGCTTTAGTTTCTAGGGATCAATATATATAATATATAATATCATGTCGCAAGAACTAAACTTTTCAAATTACTTGAGCTTTTTCACTTGGCTTGATATTGAATATTAATGACTTTTGTTTTCTATCGTTTGCTTATTACTTCAAAGTTTGAGCACTTATTTCGTCTTTAAAATTGCCATGCTGAGTACTATTACTGCTTATTAGAAATCAGGATATTTTAAGAAATAATTTATAAATTGACGAAGGTATATTCACATCAATAATTACTGGAATCTTCATTTCTTCTCAGGACTAGAGTTGAACGATATGTTTATGCAAAAGGTATTTGGAGGCTACAGAATGGGACAACCTATGTTTGCCACTGATGACTTGTAAGTACTGAATATTCCTTTGTTTCTTCGTATATGAAAACAGTGCCTGTGAGAATGAATTAATGTTGTACTCATGCATTAATTATTTGATTTATTAACATTGTTTACAGGTAAATGAGAAATATACGTTGAATGAAATTAGAGGCATTATATTACTTCCTTATTTTAGTTGCAAACATGATTGTCTGCAAGAAACAAGTCAGATAAAGTAACATTTAGATTCCAAGCTCGAAACTAAAATGGTTAGAATTATCTTCTTTGTAGTTATTGCTGTAAATTAAATAAATATATAAAAATATAAACAGTGTAAACCTCCAAAGTTTAATTCTGGGTAGCACTTGGCGATAGAGATAAAAACTGACATTAATTTCACCTACTCAGGGTTTCCTTTATTATAATATTATCAAAATTGTATACTTAGTTATTTATAAATCGTTACGTATCAATCACAACTGGGAAAGCTAAGCGCTATTCTTCATACACATTGGCATTTCAATTAATCTTGCGAGGCATCCGTGAATTAACCTCTTTAAAGGACGTTTGTAATTTTTTTTCTTGTATTTCTCAGTGGGATGGAATCTTCTGATTCCCTTGCAATGCAATATTTTACTGGGCTGATTCTGATTCTGAGTTTTAATTGTCAATTAACTTAGGTAGATTATTATAGAAATAATTATAAGTTCGTCCGTTATTATTTTTTTTTGTTTGCAAAACGTAATCGTTCACTTTTTCTAACGCTGATTACCCAGTGGCTCATTAAATTCTAGTTTATGTTAACGTGTATCCACAATTTATTCATTGTTGACAAAATATTGAAACTTTGGTCTATATTGTCACTTCACACACTTAGACTGAAGAATTTTGCACATGTCCGATTCATATCCATATTGTTTCCTGTCTAACCATTTCCAGCTACATTTAAACATTGAAAGAACTTCAAAATAAACATGTTGGCTCATAATTTTTAAAGAATTGGTGTCTACAAAGAATTCTTGTTGCTCTCAAATCTCAACAGTACTACATATTATTCTTCCCAAAAGTAGTGACGATTAAAGGCCAAGAGTTTTAGGATCTGATCAACCAAAAATAAAGAATGGGATAATGTAAGAAAATAAAAATAATGTACCTATAAATTTATATAGAAAACTTATTTATTGTTGTTTATTCAAGTAACTGCAACAGCGGAGAGTTCTCTATAACTTGCTAATTAGTAACAAGTTCTCAACTCTTGCGCAGTAGTTAAACGTGTGGATCATGTAAATTACACAGTGCGACAATATAAAATGGATACTGGTGCTGTAAAAAGATAAGCAAATGTTCTTAGAAGGTATCTTACCTTGAACAATGGAAATTAGGATCCGCCTTCGTTCACACAACTTTGCACCTAGCCTATCAGTGCATGGAAGTGTTTTAGGTGATCATTTTGTGTAATCCTGTTTAAACCCTTGTCGAATTATCTGTATGGTCATTACGTCATCACAATACTAACTTTTCAGTGCAGACTTCAGTTTAGGATATAAAAAAGAATCGTACGGGGCCAGACAAAGTGAATAGGGAGGTTGTGCTAACACAGATTGTCTATTTGGAGCCAAGAAGTCTTTTGTAATTAAAACTTTGTGACTGCGGGTATTGTCCCGCGGGTATTGACACCACCAGCCATCATTCCGATACTCGGGTCTCACACGTGTGCTTATAAACATTTCAGTATTTGACTCAAAGTTTTCTCGTTCTCCTGCAACTCTTTATCAAGCATTCGGAGCGTAGTATTTCGGTTTTCAGGAATGTATCTTCTCAATGTTCCAGAAAATTCCGGTATTCTCAGCGTCCTTGCTGCATCCGGTTGCTCATTTTCAATTGATTCGCGTCCTTCACTGAAGTGTCTGTGCAATTCAAACACACGCACACGCAATAAACAATTGCTCTCATACACTTCACTGTAACAAGTCATTTTTTTCTGTAGCAGTGGAACTCAGGAGTGGACAATATGATGTTCGCCTTTGATTCATATTAGAACCACGACGCACTTTCACGTCACGTGTTCAAACTCAAAAAGGCTACACGCGGTAATGTTGCTCAAAGTCAACGAGGTTTGCACTGATTGTGAGATATCCCTCACTTATTTACACTACAGAACACTAATACAGTGTGGTCACCTACTGTGTATATTACAAATTACAAAGCGAAAGACTAATAACAAAGTAAAAATTCAGTGGTAGTGACTTTTCTGACTTTACACTTTGCCACCAGGTAAAAATAAAAATAATGTGTTAATGTCTTTATGTTAATGATAAACATATAGTGATACTCTGTACCGAGAAAAATAAATATAAAAACTGGAAGTTCAAATGCGAAGTAGTGTTCATTACGACCAATTGACCAAATAAGTGTCCGATGTTGTATCGTTTTGTACCGTCATTGTTTGTTGGGTCAACGTTGAGATTGAAGGAAATTTAACATGTTCGCAAGTTGGAATTAATGACAATTTCTGCTCATTTAGGACAATGACACTACTATGCTTGGCTCTTCATTTCAAACAATTTAAACAATCAAACTGTAAACGTACCAAGCCATTGATGAATAAGTGGTTGCCTTCATAGGATACTTTCCGCAATCCAAGACAGTTTATCTTTAACGTTACGTGTAGATAAAGGAGTGCATAATATTACTACTACTTTAAAATGCTTGTGTTCTACGGAATGATGAATGTATGTTATAAATTGACCCCCAAGATTGTCAGTAATTTCCATGCGTTGTAGGAGACGGAATAACGGGGTCCAGTGATAATTTCATCGAATTTGAATTTAGTCGTCTCTATTATTACTGTGTATACACAATTGTGTTCACCGCAACGGAAAATATAATGAAATATGAACGGTCAACGTATGGGGTCGCACATTATAGGCTAAATAATAGGAAGTTGGAAATAAGCGTGCCTGTTAAAATTGCAGTTTTGAAAATTCGCTGTTTGACATAATTTCAAATCATGAGTAACATACTAGATTTTCGTTCTCGATGCAAGGTCGCTCGCTCCGCGATATTGAAAAAAATGGCATTCAAAACAAGTTTTATTTTAAATATTTCATTTTAAAAGAATTTTACAGCAAAACATGTTATTACAAGAATTAAGGAACAGGCAGTTTCCTACATCAAAATTATTTTGCTTTTATCTTGGATGCCCCGTTGATGTCCTAGAGGTGAATGTAATTTTTCAGGTCTTCTCCTACGTTATTTTGTAAGAGAGAAATCCAAGCAACAGAGTGATGAAAATGGACATACCTGGAAATATTACAAACACTGATTAATAAACAATATATGTGATCTTGTTGCGTTGCGGTTCGTTCCTCCATATTGGAGAAATGGCACGCGTAATGTTTTGTGACGATATTTCGTTTTCTGTGCTTCTTAGGATAGTAGATTGATTCGCAAAATATACTATTTTATTCAGATTAACGTCCTGAGTGCCATACTCAATTCGTTAACTTTATGCGCTGATTCTCGCTCCGGCATATTTAAAACTGGCGCCCGAAATACGATATTTCGCAATATCTTCTTTACAGTATTTCTTAGGTATAGTAGTTATCCATATTCTCTATTGGACACTTTTTCACGTTGTGAATGATATTCTAAATTAATTTTCTTGGTGTTCTGTCGCTTATTCCGCTATATTGGACCATATGAATATTACTATGTGTGTAAATAATGTATCTAAAATATACTCAAAACGTAATATCGTCAAATTATCGATCATTTCGGGGACCATTTCTTCGATATCGCGGAGCGAACGGCAATAAAAAAAATATCATTTTCTGTATATTACTCAGTATATGTATTTTTCCAGGTATGTCAATTTTCAGCTATAAATTTCTTGTCCATTGCTCTTACTAAATGGCTTAGAAACAAATACAAACTACAAACACCTCTAGCGCGAAAACGCTGTATACTACAAGAAAAATGAAAATAACCTCCTATGTAGGGAATTTTGAGTACATTAATGTTTGTAATAAAACATTTTTTTTCTGAAAATGCTTTCAAAGCCAGATGTTTGTTAAAATAAAACTTGTTTTGGCTGACTTTTTAATACGGTGGAGCGGGCGGCATGAATAATGTCGTAAATTTAGTATTGTACTCGCATTATGGAATGTACAGTTGGGTTGAATAAAATTCTGTAAACACAGCAATAATGTTCCCAAGAACTGGTTTAAATCAACTGCGATCAAAATATTACTGGGCCGCGTTATCCCGTCTTATTAGCATAATGTGCACGAACCCTCATGTTTCAGTAAGTTTTCGGTTAACACAATTCTGTGAACACAATAATACTGTTTCCTAGAGTCGATAAAAATCATATTTGATTAAATTATCTCTGGACCCCGTTATTCCGTCTGTTTAGCATAATGTGTGCAACCCCAAATTTTGACCCCTCATATTTCAGTTAGTTTTCGCTTGCCGTGGACTAGATTCTGCAAACACAGTAATAGTATTCCGTAAAGTCGATTTAAATCAAATTGGATGAAATTATCACTGGACCCCGTTATTCCGTCTCTTTAGCATAATGTGTGTGACTCCATAGTTTGACCCCTCATATTTCAGTAAGTTTTTGGTTTTGGTAAAGAAAATTCTTTTAACACAATAACAAAATTCCCTAGAGTCGATTAAAATCAAATTTGATCAAATTATCACTCGACCCAGTTATCCCGTCTCCTA
>JAGDQP010036746.1:3868-18922 GCA_022664845.1 Lepisma saccharinum | reverse complement strand
AAAAATTACTTCTTCGTATCGCAACAGTTCTGTTCAAAATGTGCGGCAGCACATTGTAGATCTCTAAGGGGCTTTAAAAACACTCGGGGGAGGAGAGCCAAGTTCCATTAAATTTCTGCGGGGGAGGTGTCGACACCCGTTCCATCTCAGAAAGTAATGAAAAAAATGTGTTTAAAGTCATAGGAATGACCCTCTGCCCTGGTTATCACTCCTCTTAAAGGCACGCTATTTTAAATATCTATATACAAATATATTCGTTCGCAAAATTTCTTCCGTGATAGTCGTAACTTTCCTCTTGATTGTGTCTTTGAATTCCTCCAGTATATTTGCCACAACGTTCCTGTATACATAAGTATTACGGTTCCGCAGCGATAATAATTATCTCATATGATTTTGAGTGTCCTCTGTGGGTAAAAACTTTGGTAAACTTTATTTTTATATGGGCCAGTCTAGTAACTTTGAACTTCGGCCCGTCACGATTCGCCCTTTAGGCATGAAAATCCACACCTATGCCCCTGCCGGGACTCGAACCCGGGACCTTCGAGTCGTTGGCCTACCACCGTAGGCCGCACGGCTACTTGGCCGGCTCCTCTGTGGATGAGTGGTAACACTCGGTGCCTTGGTTTCAAGAGGTCCTGAGTTCGGGGCTCACTTTAAACTGTAGGTCCCGTCCTCAGGACGTCATCTTCATCCGATGGAAGGCAATGACAAGCCATTATCGGTTCATCTTGCCCAGGAACCTTCGAGCCAGGATCTGCATTCGGGTAACATAAATATTACATAAACAAAATACCATAATTCGCCTCGTTTGGTCGCAGTAAAGCAATGGAATAGTATGTTAGGATGAATGTCTGAGGATCTGAGCCGCAGTCCTGATGATTACATTAAATACCTACAACTGAAACAATAAATACTAGCTGTATGAAAAACTAAATGAGAAAAAATACATGGAAAGGGCGACGTTTTTTATTTAAAAAAGAACGTTTTTTTCACAACACTAGTCGTCGCTTTTCAGTGCAGGTCCTAGCTTACATACTTGTTCTCTAATTTTTTGAATTTATTTTAAGACCTTTAGGCAACTATGGCTCAGGCCGTATGGATGATGGGATGAATTGGTGGATTGAAGAAAGTGGGAGGAAACGGGGGTACCCCGAGAAAACTCACGCACACGGTGTTTGTCCACCACAAAGCCCACATGGCATGAGCAGGGATCGATCCGATGACCCCTATCACCAGAGGTGAGCGCTCTACCATTTAATGAATAATTACATTTGCTCTCTGTAACTTTTATTTTCTTACGTAGCAGAAATTGTATAATTCTTCAAACAGTCCTTGTAGACCAAATGACTATACCTATATTCCACGCTAACTTGAATTCATGACTATTTACGCAACGTAATGTACCATGTTCTGTGCAAGAACATGCTGAGTTTTCAACACTGCAAATTACTGAATCAAGGATGGACTGTCAGGTATGAGCTACGTTTCGTTTACGTCTTAGTTCAGTGTTTTGCCACTCAACGCAGCGGCACTTAAATGTGGAATGTCTTATACATAGCCTGTAACGACTTTACAAATAAACAAATGGATCAATTAGAGACTCAACAACGAAAGCTTTTCAGATGTTTAGGTTTAATTAATAGTACCCCTAACTTATTTGTTTACTCGGAATCTGGAGAATACCCTCTACGCTTCAGGAAAAAACTACTTACAGTCAAATCTATTTTAAAAGACGAATCTAATGTAGAAAATATTTCCCATTTTTATAAAAATAAAATTTTAGAATATTACAATTTAAGACGTAGGAGAGCGGTAATTCAAAGAATCCCCCTCTTAAATATTTGGTATCAACTCTATTCCATCTATCAGGATGAAATATCTATATCATAGGCGTCAAAATAATCCTATTTTCATACTTCCCTTTACCACATCCTCACGTGTTCATACTTCTATAACTAGCTTGCAATCCATGCAAGAATATTATACAAAATGGGAAGGATTTCATTTTATTTATTCAGACGGATCCAAAACTGAACAAGGAGTAGGTACTGCTATTTATGACCCTAAAAACAATTTTAAGCAACAACTACGTTTACCAGAAACAGCATCCATAATCACCGCAGAGATACAAGGACTATACCTAGCAACTAAATACGCTTATACCTTAAAGGAAAACAAAATCCTATTACTCACAGATTCACAAGCAGCTATTCACGCTCTTAGCTCTTTAGATCAAAAACTTTTCAAAATTAACCCTTATGTCATCAATCCTTTATATTCTCTACAACTACTTCAAAAACAGGGTAAAACGATTGAAATAACGTACAATAAATCTCATCAATTTTCTAAGGCAAACAACATAGGGTGCGTTAAATTTGTTGCCCGGCCACTGGCCTGACTACTGGCCTGCCCTGTATGTAATTAAACAGAATATTTGTTGGTGAGCCAAAACAAGACAGCGGATTTCTGGTTGAATCAGCGTTGCCGACCAATTGAATAAAAAATACTCATAGAAATTGTAAATGTTGATTACCTTCTTCGTTGAACATGACCGAGTGTGGTTGATTTTATATTTTGTATGACTACCAACACACTAGAATTGTGAATACTGGATGAAATAGAGGTGAAATGTAGATAACCTTCTCTAAAACGGTTTCGTGAAATTAGCGGTTTCCGATTTGTACAATTTCCAGAGAGGGTGAAAATTTTCTCAGAATGTAGGGAACCGTATTTTCTATCCGTTCATATTAACCAAATTGTCGCTGTTAGTTGTTTTTTGATAAGCTATATACTATGCCTACTGGACACACATGGGTAAGAGCTCATTTTCAAGCCCACTTGCGTTGCTTGAGATTAGGATGGGTAGCCAATTGAAACACGTATTTTATTGCGTGCTTTGTTGTAAGGGCTGGATTTCATGAAAGCTTACGTTGCTTGCTTTGCGTGCAATTTGGGTGAATAGCCAATTAAAATACGTGCCACACTTACCGTACAATATAACACGCTATAAAACACGTGTTTCAATTGGCTACTCACCCAAATTGCAAGCAACGAATGATTGAATGAAAATCAGCCTTAATAGTTAAAATAGGCACACTCAAGAAAGCAGTGAGAGTTGTAAATTCATAGAGCCTCTGTCTAGAAATACAAGAGGATTTATTCTCTTTATTAGCTACTCCTGTTAGACTGTGTTTGAAGATAATTTAAATATTATTACTTTGATCGTTTTGGATATATAGAACCCAGAGTGTGATTCAAAACCAAGGGAGTGATATGAGTGCAAGGATATAATGTAGAAGAACGTATGTGTTTTAGCAGCACTCCTATCATTCCTTGATTTTATATCACATTATGCATGCTACGTATTCGAAATAATGAAAGCAGCATTTGGTGTATATTCAACGCCGTACAACAGAAGCAGCTAATATCTAGTATCTAGAACTACCGTAATAATATAGGCCCCTCCCCACGGTGCACATGAGTTATAGTTAAGAAGACACATTCTAGATTTACTAATTGTTCAGGCTACTGTATACCGCGTATGTGGAGAGTTAATATATCTGTCCCTCCTCAGTATACGCAGGTTATAGTTGGACAGAGTACTCAAGTCATTTTAATCACTTGTAAATAGGGTTCTCTATGACACACACAAGGGCGATAGTTACGTGGAACTCAAATTAATTACAAGATTATACTTGTTCCTTGTATATAGCGTACTAACAGCGTATGTCAGCGTTTTCTTTCAAGATAACAGTTTCCTCCCATGGAAAAATACTATCTCATGCTCAGAGCACGAGAAAATATCCTCCAGTGAAGTTCTTAAAGCAACTTACGTGTTTCAAACTTAATATCGATATACTTAATGACTGAATTTTCAGAAAACATTGTTATCAACTTGAGCCATCTCCTGAACTATAACCATACTAACACAAAACAAGTTAATGATTCGTAAATCTTGTTAGTGTGAACCGTCATCGTGACGTATTAAGTATTCTACACACTTTTTTCCCTATACCTATTAAATAATTCTTATTATTTTTAATTAACAGAAAATTTCAATTGTTCTATAGCAACCCATATACAAACAAGGAATACGTTGTATACTTCAATCCAAGTTATCATACAACCCAATAATTATAGTGTGGTTGGCAACAGCTGATTCTCGCCAGCTTCTTCTGCTTCCCGCCAAAAATGAGCTGCATGTCCTACTTCTAGTCAGCCCACAGCCAGACTGTGGCTTGGCCTGTTAGCTGCTAATTAAACACAGTTGCCCACGGCCAGGCTGCTAATTAAACGCACCCATAGTCGATAATCTAGCTCGTACAGCTATCCAAACCGAATGTCACCATTATTAAAATTCAATATACTGACGTCATGCCCAAGGTTAAGAAAAAAATATCAAAATACTGGCAAGAATGGATCACTGAAACTCCACAATTATCTTCTCAATTAAACCGACCTTTCACCAACATACATATTTATAAACCTTGGTTCTCGGCACACAAACAAACTACCAGATAATGTATCATTTTACTAAATAGAATAAGATCTCAACATGTTACAACTAACGCCCACCTACATAAAATTCAACTATCTAATACCCCTTTTTGTGCTTGTTCTCCCACAATTATAGAATACATTAATCATATCATATTTCAATGCCCATTACATACCAGGAGTCGTAGACAATTATTCAATACAATATGTAAAATTTATCAAACTTTACTACTTACTTTGCATAGAATTTCTATTGAACAATCCATCTCCCAAAATAGGGTACATTTTACTTAATTTATTAAGGAAAAATAAAATTTCTTTATGATGCCAACTCTTCCATAATTATTTTGTAATAAAAATTTTCCTTACTAAGTGAACTCATCTAAACTCTTCAATCTTATTACATAATGTAATAAATACTAATACCAAGTGCTACAAGAGTAAATCCGGGGAAATTGGAACAGAGGTAAAGAACTCGATATTAAAACTCTCTCCACAAATCAACATACTAAGATATTGACTCAGAAGAGACTTTGATTGGCTAAATGAGATTAATGCAAATTTCAAAGCCATATAATCCAGAAAAGAAAGAAAAAGAAAGCATTTTTATGTATAGGTATTGAACTATATTTAAAGCAGCCTAATCTTTTTCTGAAAAAAAAAATACTATAAGAATCTAAGCTTGGAATGAACTATTTGTTTGCATGAAAACTAACCTAATTAAAGTAGGTTATGAATAAGTTCGTGTACAAACCTAACAGATTGGTACCTTCTTAACGACAGTCTTTGTGTACAAATGCATTCTATGATATGCGAAATAATGTTATTATTGTTGATATATATAATCAGTGAATTGATTTATGTACTTTGTGAATTAAACGTTTCCTTATATTGAAACTTATTTCAAATTGTCCTGGTTTGCTAATCTTACGTAACTTTTATCACCTTTCTTGTTCGACCGCTTATGTTTACTAACCGTAACGAAGATTAGATACTCAGTTTCGAAAATATAGGGGACAATTTATGGCGACTTCGGATTCAGGTTTCGAATTCATGTAAGGCAGTTTTTGGAATTTATGTTTAACAACGAACGATGGTTCTGTCCCACATATGGCAACTCTGAAAAGTGAAAACAAATGCACAGTAGTTGGAATCTGGAATTAGTATTGTGGTTGATCATATTAGTGAATTTTTATTATGGTAGTTATGTCAATGTCAAGGTTACAGTGTGAAAACTTTAACGGCGAAAGAGACGATGTAGAGAGTTACTTAGCACGATTTCTTCTACATTGCAAAGTACATGATATTAAGGAAGAAAAGAAGTCTGCATTATTATTAACATCAGTTGACATTACTGTATTTGAGAAAATGCAGCAGGATGGGAGTCCTAAATTGTTACCTGAACCAACTTTCGATTAAATTCAGAGTTTGTTGTTAAAACTGTTCCGTCCTCAGCAAAATTTCCGGACAAATCGTTTTGTTTTTCATAGGTCTGTTCAGCAACAAGGTCAGAGTATAAAGAAATATATCGACCACATAAAGAAATTAGCTAATAATTGTAACTTTAATAGTTACTTAAAAGAGGCACTAACAGATCAAATTATTTTTGTAATTAACGATAATTCCTTAAGAAAGCGATTGTTATCAATTGAGGATCTGGATTTAGATAAAGAAGTTTCTATTTCACTACAGCATTGAGAAGGATAATTACCTATTATCACATATAAACTATTCCAGATCTTCACTGTAAGCCTTAAAAATCCTGCGCTCTATTTTCGGTCTTTCAAGAAGTTTGGTTTCTCACCTGCAGATGGCGCAGGGTGCTCTTTCCTAGGTTTTACCTCCACGCTATCTGGTGGCATGAGGTCAAACCATGTCAAAATTCCCGCCGCTTCCTCCTGTCTGCTTATTGGCTGACCGACTCGCATGGCCCATGGCCTTCGTCTGGGAAACGGTCTTGATAATAAAGAAGTATTTCCCTCGTCCCACCAACAAACACGTTTTGCGGTGGTTAAGAACTAAGAAGCAAGAGGTAAATATTGAGCCTCCCTCCCTTTGCGTTGTGTTATTGTATGAGAGGGAACCATCGTTTCCGAATCTATAAAAAAAATGAACATACATACAACACAGAGAGGTCAATGTCTTATTTCTCTTACACCACATGCATCTACGAGTATATAATATGCTTCGCAGATATTGATTTGTGTTTCCTATCTTTAATGTTCATCGTTCTTTCGTACGCGTTACATGTCCTCCCCCCCTACAGTAGTGCTCGCAAATGTGAAAGAGATTCTGTAAATGTAAATGGAAGGGGGATGGGAGAAATATACAACTACCGTATTTAAGATGGTTCTTGTGAGCAGGGATTTTCCTACACCCCCAACACTCCCCCGAACCATTGATTCTTTCAGGGGGTGAGCCGAGGGGTATTACCCCCCGGAACTTAAAGACGAATTCTCTAAGAATATTAAGAAACCTATATTTTTCTGTATTCAAAATAAGAAGCAATACAAATTTGAGTTTGAGTACGTTCTTGCGAACGGTAAAGAGAACAAAATGTATAACCATCAGATCTATTACTCTTCAGCTTACACAACAAGAACTTCATTTCTTGTCGCGCAAACCACGAAAGCACTTTGATTGCGTTCGCGGTCACTCCCAACAGAGCAAGCACCAAATACACATTATATTTTCCTTCCTTTGCTTCTGCAGACGCGGGGGCTGAGCGGCTAACAGGTTTTGTCCTTTCAACTGAACTCCTGTGAACATAGAGGGTGTTCAAGGGAGGGACACTTCCAACCTCTCTCAATTATTTTCTTTTTGGCTTTTAAGGTTCTTGAGGGAGTGTGATACATAGGGTAAGAACAAACGACACATTTTGGAAAACATAGTATGAGAAAGAGATGAGGTTTATAAGGCAGCTTACCTCTCCCTAGCACTCAAAAGCCTAAAAGCCTCTTGGTGCTGAGTCAAAAATAAATCTTGACCGTAGATCACAAAGAAGGAAGAGAAACTCCAGTATATATATTCTTTATGGAGACAATGGTTGTAAGTAGTCCTTTTGCAAAATTTTATTGGGCAGAAACAATGAAGTTAGATCGTATCGCGGTAGTGATTCCTGTCGCTTGGTGGCAATCGGGTCGTAGCTGGATAATAGACGGCTCAATTTGATTTATCCCTCCTCCTCTAACCCCAGTTGGTGCCGCTAGGCCTGAAACGCACCACTGTATATATATATATATAATAATAATAAATCACAGCCATATTCAATCCACTACTGGATGAGGCCTCTCCCCGAAGGGAGGAGTTGGTCTACTGCTCCCACGCTGACCAGACGGGTTGGGAGAGGAGAGCCGAAGCTCTCACTGCGATCGCCACTGTCTTTTATTCACAGCAGCTCCCCAATTGTCCTCACGATGCTGGGTCAACACCGAAATTTTTTAGCCCCCACCGGGAATCGAACCCGGGACCGCTCGCACTGTACCTCTTTCTCTGGCTATTTGTCTTTCTTTCTATATTTTAAATGCATTATTACCATCAGAGACTCAGAGAAAAATGGGTTCGGATAAGACCTGACTGGCATCTTTCGCTGTGGACAATTTTGAGACAGTTCTATAACTGCAGCCTACTGTTGGCGTGTTAAGTGTTGTGTAGCTTACATCAAAACTTTGATATTAGATGTTGAATACAGGCTGTTTAGCAATTTCACAAGAAAACTTGAATTTTCTGTTGTTGTTCTTGTAAAACCTGGAAAATATGCGGGGAAAGAGATGGCATAGACAATAGTATTTATTGCGTGATCGTTCGATTTTGCGTGCTGCAACAATTAACTTTCAAATTACATTTTTAGTGATTTTCTTTTCACTTGAAGTGACATGGATTGCAAATCACAGTGATGAGCACAAAACGAAAAGCAGGTACTTTACTGTCATACTTTACCAAAAAAAAAAAAGCATGTGTCATCGCTCGAAGAGAGTTCAAAAGCATCAGAAGACAGTTGCACTATTTCCTCGACATCTCACCCACAGAAACCTCTTCCCTCAACTTCTTTTAACACCGGATGTTCTGCAGTACAGGTAAGATCGAAACATGAATATCGTTTCATGATTTCTTGGACAGATAAATACAATTGGCTAGTTTATGACGAAAATCGGGCAGGTGCATTTTGTAGTGTGTGTTCAAGATGTTATCAAAATGATTTAAATGTAGCACAGAAAACTAAAGGCGTATTCATCATAATTCCGTTCACAAATTTCAGGAAAGCAACTGGTACTACAGGGAAGCTCCATAAGCATAATTCCTCTGAATATCACAAAAGTGCGATTGTGAAAGAAAATATTCGAATTTTACATGAAAATAAACCTAATCATTCAATTTTACAGCAACAAAGCAGCGCTGAAATTGAAGAAAACAAACAAGCTGTAAAAATTATCTTACGCAGTTCATATTTTCATGTGAAAGAAGAAGTGGCTCATACGAGTAAATATGAACGTATTCTAAGAAATTTGATGGCTCCGTGTATTCAATGTTTAAACGACTGGCTTCAGATAAAGAGTGAGAGTGCAACGTATTGTAGCAAAGACACAGCTTATGAGATGTTGGAGTGCATGGGAGAAGTGTTAGATGAGCAGTTGCTGCTGAACTTAAAGGAAAACCTTTTGCATTAATGGCTGACGAATCAACTAACACAGCGAATAAATCAGAACTTTCTGTCTGGGGTTCTAATTTGTCTGGTAGTGTTTCTATGGTACAGAAGAGAATTTCAGAAAAGGCAAAGAGAAATGTCCCGTACATACATTGTAGAGCTCCTGTTTTGGCCCTTTCAGTGACAAGTGCAAAAAAAAATTGTTTCCATGTGTAAAAAGATTTTTTTACGTTGTGAGAGACATCTGCAAGCTATTCCGCCAATCTCCGAAAAGAGAAGCTGCTCTTCACGATGTTCAAAAAATGTTACACGACCCTACTTTGAAAATTACAGAACCCATAGATGTACGTTGGCTCAGTCATCACAACACCATTCAAACCATTAAGAAATGTTATTGAACAATAATGATGACGTTGGAGCACTTATATAAAGACGGTGCCGATTTTTGTTCTTTGGCGGGTGGAATATTAATTAAAATGGAAAACTCTACCTTTCTTCTAACATTGTGCTTGTTGGTGGAGATATTAGGATCCGTGTCAAATTTAAGTAAGTACCTGCAAAAGGAAGACTAATTTAGAGAATTTACCCCAGCTAATTTCAGGCACTGAGGCTCACCTGAAGTCAATTTCTGAAGATGTAAATAAAGCTGCAGGGCAAGAATGGAGTACCTTTCTTACTACTTACGAGGAAATGAAAACTAAACTTTCAGGAATCCGAGCAATCAAGTCAGATCCATCTGAAGAAAAGAAATGTTTAGGAATGCTTGCTAAATTCGCTGATGCTGTAGCCACTGAAATGGGCAGAAGGTTTAATAAGCAAGCTGTTGATTTGATTTCAGCGTGTTCGATTTTTTCAATCATTTGATTCTATTCAACATATTAAAGGATCAGATGTGAAAAGTCTCTGCAGCATTCTGTCCGGCATAGATCAAGATCACTTATACGCAGATCTTCAATCATTCAAATTTCTGGCACCAAATATGAATGACAAGATATCGCCATTAAAATACATTTTAACATCTTCTTTTGGATACGATGAACTTAAAAGAGCCAGTGTAAAAATTCTAACAGTGCCAATATCAACAGCCACCGTTGAAAGGACTTTCAGCGCCATGAACAGAATAATGACACCGTTAAGGAATCGATCAGGGGAAACTTCCTTGGATCATTGCATGAGAATTTCCATTGAAGGAGAAGAAGTTCCTAGTGAAGAATTTATCTGCAAAGTTATGGAACGTTATGCAATCAAAAAGCAAGGAAGAATACGTTTACGTTAAGTGAATAGTACTTTAAAAAAAACATACCAATTGTCTGTTTTTTTTTTTAACGTGAGAATGAAGTCATTTTGTAATGTGACTCTGCATGTGTGTATTCGGGAGGAAGAATTGTCTTACAGTTTGACTTATGTGCTTCATAGCTCATTCTTTTAGTATCATATAATTTTGTGGATGTTATGAAGTGTTAGTGATTGAACTGCAAACAATGGTGTCCATCTCAGCTTTGTCGGCATGTTACCTTTGAGGAACAAAACAGGTAGAACTACGAATTTTTCATAAAAAATCGCATGTTATTATAAACATTAGAATCATATGTGCTATAAATTAGATTTACTAGTACGAATCTAATTCTTCAATCAAGTACTACCTGAATATTCTATATGTGTCTGTTATTTTATTCATAGGAAAATTCAATCTTTAAATCGTCCCTACGCTCCACCGGGACCGCGACAAAGTGTCTCTCCGACAAACTGTCTCTCTTCATTTGGTTCGTTGCCGACAAGGTGTCCCACCGACAAAGTGTCTCTACGACAAACTGTCTCTCTTCTCATTTGGTTCATCGGCGACAAAGTGTCTCTCCGATAAACTGTATCGCATTCCTGAGGAGGGACACTTTGACGGGGTCAAACACGACAAACTCTCTCTCTTCTCATTTGGTTCATCAGCGACAAAGTGTCTCTACGACAAACTGTATCGCATTCCTGAGTAGGGACACCTTGACGAGGTTGAACACGATAAACTGTCTCTCTTCTCATTTGGTTCATCAGCGACAAAGTGTCTCTCCGATAAACTGTATCGCATTCCTGAGGAGAGACAGTTTGACAGGGTCGAACAAGACAGTCTCTCTTCCTTAATTTGGTTCATCGGCGACAAGGTCTCCTCCCGCCAAGTATGTTTTTCGTTTATTTACTTTCAGGATGAAAAAGCAAACCATTAACACTAACAAGGGAAGAATTATTGAATTTTGCAAGAAAAGACAACACTAACCTTTGAAGAACAATTAATTTGTTAAGGGAATGAGGACTGACAGAACTGATAGAATCTAAAGATTTTAAAATTGTACTATATAACTTAATACAACTCTTACAGTAAATGGCAACTGGTAAGACGAAATGCACAAAGGTTTCTTGGCCGAACCAGGAGTGGTTGGAAAACAGCAACAGAACTTCTATTAACAGGGATTTGTTAGAAAATCGTTACGCTTAAACAAATGAGGGATGTTTTCAATCAACTTGTAATATCACTATTGTAAAAATTCTTCCAGCAGTGGACCTTCCGATTCTAGAGCACACCCTTTTTCATTTTTGGCTAAATCCTTGTCCGATTTTGTCCCCCCAACCAATAGCCCGCAATCCTCGAAGTATGTTTGCAAATTAATAAAGCTCTTGAACAGAAAACAGTCCATTTAATAATAGTTTTCTTCATTTTTATCTTTGTTTGCATTTTTAGGGAGCGTTTTAACGCCTTCCCCCCTTGTCCGATTTTCTTCCACAACAAACTTGACCTGTCCTTTGAGCAAATGAACAGTATATGAAAGTTTCAAATTGGTTCACGCGTTCGGCAATTATATTGTGAGACATACAGATACAGAGACAGATAACACAATTGCCAGTTGAGCCAACTAGGAGGTCTCTTTTCCTCATTTGGTTCATCGGCGACAAAGTGTCTCTCCGACAAACTGTACTGCATTCCTGAGGAGGGACACTTTGACGGGGTCAAACACGACAAACTGTCTCTCTTCTCGTTTGGTTCATCAGCGACAAAGTGTCTCTACGACAAACTGTATCGCATTCCTGAGGAGGGACACTTTGTCGGCGAGACACTTTGTCATCGTCCCCGCTCCACCACTCCTCTATGAATATATTTTCAATTGAGAGTACTTTGCATTGCGAAATCATTGAACTTTTGATTATCAACAATACCCCCACTGACCTTCTGAAAGAAACACTGCCCCGAACTTCGATGGACATCCCAGAAAGAAATCCGCTCCACACCCTCCTAATTTTAAATTGCAATCATTAGCATACTCAGAAATTTTTTGTCAGGTTTCCTTGCTTTTTCGAAAGACTACAGATTCGTAGCAAAGGTTTCAGAAAGGACCTGTTTTGTTCATTACTATTTTCATTTTATTGAAGATTTGACATCTGGCACACCCATCATCTGGATTTTTCTTCGTTCAGTTTATCTCTGAAGGGTCAGCTAAAGATAAAAAAATAACGTGCGTCTTCCTGATTCCTGGAAATAAACAGAAGATAATCACTGGAATGTTGAACAAGACAACCTTTAACCCCCCGTTGCGGTTCCCCCTTTTCAACGAGGGAGGAAATAGAAACTATTCTGGTACACATTTTAACTCTGCTTGTCAGAGAGTGAATATACGTCCGAGTGCGATTGTTTACGACTGTTTGCCGTAATTTTAGGGATTATAAAGAGAGCAGAACATACACTGGAAAAATACTTTTTCAAGAAGAAGGAAATGTTTATAAATCTAACACACATTTCATATATTATGTAAAAACTACATGTATTTTTAAAAGAGAGGATATTAAATTCAGTTTTCTATTAGATATCAAACTGCCAATTCAAGCACATTATTTTGATTTTATCAAGTGGAAAATTGAAAAGATAGGCAAACATTGTAAAAAACATTTTTATGGCCTTTAGACATCTATTGCTCAGGCCGGGATAGTGTAGAGGATGTGATGTAGAAGGAGTCGGTCAGGGCCATCCAGGCATTCGCCTAGTGAAACTTAGAAACCCAGGAAAATCTCAGTTAGGATGGTCGCCGTTGAGTTCGAACCCACGTTCTTTTGCATTGCAAATTCGAAGTTCCGTACTCGAGCGATTGAACCACAGGGATACGTCATGTCAAACACAAAATCTAACTTGGTAATATCGAAGTACAGTTTGTCAATATTAAATCATTAGCTTGATATTCGAAAGATCCGGTGTTCATATCTTGGACACGGAACTATCCTCCTAATTCAGGTTTTCCTTGGTTTACGAAGTAAATGCTGAGATGGTGTATAAAATGAAACGCAGGATTAAATACTTTCCCCTGCTATCTAGAATTCAATTAAATTCAAATGCCCGTTTATAAAGTAGTTGAGCATCAGAAAGAATAATTAAGTACCATCATAGGACGTTGATATTCAACAGTTTACAGTTTAATTTCAAAGGGTTGTTACATTTTGGGTGGTAATGGGCTGAAGTCTCGGTTGCTAATGTAGCTCGTTACAATAAACAAAAAAATATATAGATTAAGAATGGGGAAGTTAGCTGCCAGAGATGGTTTATGGTTATATAATGATTACAAGGGTTTGGGAAGAAGCGATGTGGTCCTAGCTTTATTGGAAGAAATTATCACATTTGCAAGATGAGCAGAGAGATAAGTAAATAAATCTGTTATGGTCAAGATGCCCTATTAAAGACTTGAATCTCCCGAATCGCTCTATAAATGCAGGGTTACCAGATTTTATTATTCCAGAGGAGGACAGTTTCAACAACTGTGAATTCCTTGTTTCTTATTAGGATTTGAAATTTAAACAGTTCGAATTGAAGCTGTATATTTTTATTGCACCACTTTCTGACGCAATAATAGTAACGAAAATGGCAATTGAATAACAACAGATTATCCATTTGCTTGCTATTTTCGTAACAAATTGTTTATTAAAATTGCCATGTGGTTTATCATTGTAATCAATGTGACAATCAACGTGAACAGAAGGTTGCTAAACAACACATAGATACAAAATTTGTAAAAAGTCAGGTCCAAATATTAAGAATTAATTGTGGTTTTGTATTGTTTCTCATACCTTCGGTTGGATGAAAAATTTCTCACTAAATTTGGACTAGATATAAAGAATTTATAAAAATCTGAACTAGTGATGGCCATTTTCGAGAAAAGTGTTTTTCGATTTTCGAAAGTAGAGTTTCTCGATTTTTCGTTTTTTTTTTTAAAAAAAAATCGTTTTACGAAAAATCTTAGTTTTTCGAAAAAAAATCGCATAGTCTTTCCCGTTTTCGAAAAAAAAAATCAAAAAATTGTAGCCATCTCTAGTTCCCATATGTTTGCCTTGCCGATGTTCAGCAGTAAATGAGAACGGTGTAGGTTTCACGAAACTGAGTTTACAATCACATTGAGACAAACAGATTTCAGGGAATACTCGAATTTTCTTTCGCCGTAACCAATGTACGTACATATTGAGCGTATTTCGGGACTTTCCCTAAGTTCTACCCTTCTTTCATATTTCTCAAAAACAGCATGTGTATAAAAAAAACTGTAACATTAATTAATACCCAAAGCGGCTACTGCGACTGACTTAAATAAGCAAAAACTGCTTACATTCAGCTTCAGCCTACATAGAACTAGAGCTAATTTTACATCAATAATTACAGAGAAACATTAGTTATATCAAAGTACCGTGAGTTACATAACTGTATTAAAATAAATATTTTATTTGTGGCATTATTTTTTTTCTTTGTCTCGTCAAAAGTTCTTTTCCTTTTTCGTCTTTTGATTATTTATTTTATATTTCGAACGATTTCTAGTTTTTCCTGTATTGTTTTTGTTAATTTTCGTCTTCGAAATGTTTCGTTTTTCTTCTTTCGATTTTTTTTTTCATTTTTCGTTTTT
>JAGDQP010036745.1:749-18922 GCA_022664845.1 Lepisma saccharinum | reverse complement strand
TACCAAGTATTTGCGAACGCCTTCGCGCAACCTTGAGACGTGCATGTACATTGCCCATAGGATAATGTGACGGGCTCAGTGTCATAGACATACCTTCAAAATCTCGGGAACAAAGCATTCCTCACCTACATCCAAGTAACATATCCCTAAAGTTACAGTGTGTATTTTGAGACACTCTAAAATTGCATCGAGCTCGTTCGGGAGACTAAACTTTATTTTGAAAAGTAGTTTACCGATGTGTCTCAAACATAAACATGTTCCGGATAAGATAAATAGAGTATATAAGTTCTGGTAGGACGGAGCTCCTGGTTTTCTTTGGTCTTTCCTACACTACTTATTCCTATGATTTTGGAGTTAGTGAATATTTAATCACCACCTAGTCTTGTGTATGTAGTGACATGGTTTTCGTTGTGCTGTTAACCACTAGAGACCTTCACAAGTTTATTATTAAATAAACATATGTCTAACTTCGTCGCTCCGTTAATAAAGCCGTTTTATACACTATTTATCTTATCCGGAACATGATAAAGTCTTTTTTACGGTTAGATTCCATGCCAGCCCATTTTGTATATATATATAGCGTACTTGTGTGTTTGTGTGTGTGTTAGCTGGAATACTTCCACTCTGTACTTATTTCATATTCCATCTTCACCATCTACCTCCAACTTCCTCTTAGTTGAATGAAAAATTGCTCTTATCGTATTTACATAGTTGGGTAATTTTTCGACCGTCTTACTTTCAAGCACATAATTTATCAATGACTCGAGTAAAAGTTCCGAGCAGAGTTTGGTACGTTCCGTTGTTCCAGAAGAGAATGGGGCTTAAAGAGCTTTCTCTCTCTCTGTGCTTCAAGTTTACGACAGAGAAATGGACTTTCTTCTGGAACCTAAAGAATAGGAAAAACAGGATTTAGAAAGTTCAACCGAGACAGGAAATCCACCTGTAATGGAGATGAGTATATTTTGTTTCTCTTCTTGTAGAACAGTAAAGAATAGCAGGCGAACTTTCTGAACCAACTGAAAAGAATAAACTTGAAATTCAAAAACAAATGTTTTATCATGACTTAACCTATTCATAAAGTAGTTCCTTCTGCATTCCGTGTTTACTCTTAAGGTAGAAAGTCTGCATTGTGGGATAAAGAAGTTGGAGAAATACATTTACTTTTGTTTATACATTTACGTATGGTCAATTGTGGGAATCGTAACACTCTCACACACACGGGATTCACGATTTAGGGTGGTGAATGGGGTATTACCGTACAGGGCACTGAAGGAAGAAGGGACTTTAAAATTACCGAATATGTTTTCTTTCATTCTTAATTCTGACGAGGACATGATATTATAATCAATGAACATTATGTTACTGTCTATGGACAAGTTTAACCCAAGAACTAGCCAGTCCTGTTGCCTATAATCATAAAATAAAGAGTTTCGTCATACCTTGTTCTGAAAAGTTGATGTATTAAAATAAGTTATAAAAGAAATTGTGTCAAAATGGGTTTCAAACAAAAGTTATCTTATAAGCTGTAAAACAGTCAGTGTACAGTAACAACAATCAGTTGTAAGAAGTGACTGTTTCATGTACTTGCCTGCAATCATGTCCGTGGATATGTCTTGTCCACGGACGTGATGAATTATCAACATTTTTTGCTTCAGAATGCATAAATGCATATGGTATTAGATTAGTAATTGCTTTCTCTGAAAAGCGAAGTTATGCTAATAGTGCTTTTATGTGCTAAAATATCTATTTACTCACATATTTTGAAAGAATATTTATGCTGCTTCAATCTGATTTAAGATTTCCAAATATATGTCACAATACATAACACTGCCTATACTGGTTAGTCACATCCGGGATCTTTTCCAATGTAATTTTAGCGGCGTATTACCATTTTCATGACGTAAACTGCATTATACTTCCTCTCCACAGACAGGTTTGTGACAACTTAAATTCTTATTCTAGTTTAAACTCGGAATATCCCAGTTTCTAATATTTCCTTAAAGAAACAGTTTGTTTTCTAAAATCTACCAGTACCCTCAGGTTTGAATTATTTAATGAGATATGAGAGAAATTACTATGGAACAAAGGGTATGTGACAGTCCACGGACGTGACGTTTCAAGTATTGTAAACAATAAAAAAATATAGCAAAATGTACTTTTCATTTCCTTTTTACACTTCATGAGTTTTCCCAAGCACTTTGCTATGTTTATCAAAAGAAACTTTTAAGTAATTCAATTTGGTTTACTCTACGGAAATATTGCATGTGACAAAAATCACATTTTTTCTGAGAATACCCCGCTTTGAAATTATTTTCGTTTGTGTTCAAAAAGTAGAAAAAATATCTGACAACAAAACATAGTTGCACGTCTTGCAATTAAGATCAAAAAACACTGAACTGCTGAACAAGACTATATTATTCGTAAAAAATTAAATTACATGTAACGTTTCGACCTTCTAGGCAAGATCCTCATCAGACATACACTGCTTACCCTTCTGCAAAAAACTCACTTGCTGCTCCATGTTGATTTCTTTTCTTCTATTGTTCTTCCACTTCTCCACAGCCCTTTTCAGCTTTGGGCCCATTTCACCATGCAGTGTATGTCTGATGAGGATCTTGGCTAGAAGGTCGAAACGTTACATGTAATTTAATTTTTTACGAATAATATAGTCTTGTTCAGCAGTTCAGTGTTTTTTTTTTTTAGAAAAAATATGTACAAAAAGTGCCGGGAGATTATGATGTCTTTGAGAAAAGGGAATGTTTTATTCTGGTTGTATACTTCTGTTTATTCATTACCGCTTTTACTAACTTTTTGTTCACAACATGTTCTGATAACGTCACTTTTAGTCTGTTGCGCATAAGACTTCTTGAATCTCTATGGTGAGAAAAGTGGCGAAAGAAGATAATGCGATAACGCTGCTTTACTTCCCCGGATCGTTGAAAACAGTGAAGATTGGGTTAGGTAAGATTTTGTTAGGTTAGTTTGGTTTTAATTAGTTGCTTAAATTAGTGCTTGGCTGGACACTCTCCTAAATCGTTCAATCAGTGGCAATATGTAAGGTTAGCTAATAGTAGTGTTAACATGGTGGAGGCGTCGGGTATCGATTTTGGTAGTAACAAGTTTTTTAATTATATTTAATAAGTTTTTTAATATTTGTCCGTCGTGAATATTGCCAATAATTTTGCAGTAGAGTAGTTGTAAGGTTAGCCAATATAAGCTAGTTACTTTAAGTCATCTTTAATTGGGCTTAATGCTAGGTTAGGTTAGACAACAGCATTCGCAACCAGTTCCACACGTCAAGTATGCAAGTTTACAAACAGCTTGACATGATACTATGCAAGTCTTAAACTTGAAACAAACTTAAAACGAAAGTGTTAGTTGACATTTTACAAACTTGCAGTGAGTGTGTCCTGGTGCACTTACTGCAAAGGATACAAGTGTGGAATATCACGGTAAGTACGTTTGCAATAACTTTGCATCAAGTTAACAAGTATTATATTTGCATTTCAAAGTTTGCAACGCGTTTACTCTAAGTAAAAAACTCAACCAATTTGACATAAATTAGAATCAAA
The DNA here is from genome assembly GCA_022664845.1 of Lepisma saccharinum. Lineage (NCBI taxonomy): Eukaryota > Metazoa > Arthropoda > Insecta > Zygentoma > Lepismatidae > Lepisma > Lepisma saccharinum. The sequence continues at coordinate 15,350 of JAGDQP010036745.1, read as the reverse complement.
CCACGTTAATACCTTATGCAAACACCTATGCTATTAGAGGATATGGTATCTTGGGGAAGTACGGTATCTAAAGTCTATCCTCGTCTTTAATTAAGTTTGATGATTGAATTCGATCGGTTCCAAATCATTGATCTAAGAAAATGGATTTCTCTTCAAAAGGGCCTATTCCCAAACATCAGCGTATCGGAATAGTTGCGTCGTAAGAAATACCTCTTCAAAGGGCCTATTCTCAAACATCAGAGTATCGGAGTAGTTGCGTCGGAACTGCACTACCATTCTAATCACTTCATAGTTCTTGTACTCTTAATTTTTCCATGCAATATGTAATCTAACCTGACCAAAAGTAGCCGAACCTTGCTTCAACTAACATAACATGTAGAATCTAAAGCCAAAAACAGAAAAATGTATGAGAGTGTCCAGAGTTCAAGAATTATGAAATTATTACAATGAAGGAGATCCATGGGGTCTACAAGAGACTCAGGACTCGCATTAATGGGTAATTGTTTTATGGAAGGGGGTAAAGATATCGGTACCAAAGAGTTTTTGATTGATTCTTGTAGTACTCGACGAGAAGACCACCATGGTACCAAAATTATTAAAATTGGAGTTTTGCAACATTAAAAGAAAGCACGTCAAAGTCCAAAATGAACTTGGGGAACATGTCTGCTCCAAAGATTTTTTTATTGATTCTTGTAGTAGGTCTACTCGACAAGAGGAACACAATGGTACCACTTAAAAAATACGTGGAGCTGCGCAACATAAAAATGTATGTAAAAGTGAGGGAGTCGTAGGCTCAGTGCATTGCTATTGGCATACGTATTGTGAGAGAGGTACAGGTGAGAGCAAGTAAAAGTTTAGGAAAAAAGTGGCAGACGCGCATTGAACTGAATAGCAAATTTTACTTGTTTATGAGAATGTATAATCACAATAAAATGCATAGAAAACTCGTCAGGGATAAATTTAAAACGTGATCAGCAAGCACCCTTTGCGGCGCAGTACTATTGATTTTCTCAAGAAATTCACGAGCACACACTAATGCCAATCCGTTTTTTTAATGTACCATAGTGTTCCTCTCATCGAGTACTACAAGAATCAATCAAAAAATCTTTGTGCCAGATATATCCACCAAAATTTTAGAACACGTTCACGATTACAGCACTTTTATTACTCAACGGAAAGCACGAAAACACTGAGCGGGCATACTTCTATTTTACTGACCCGGTGACAGAATTCCTTGGTACAAACTTTTACTTATGAACGGAAAGTAAAAGATAGACAGGCTATTTTTGTAAACAATGCTATTAATTTCTGTTTGCGTCCTTGTACCTAGGAGAAAGCTTTTTCCATGATTTACACACAATTGACCAGTGCTGTAAAATGATATTCACAAAACACTCTAACCGTTCTCCATTTGTGCCACTAGACTTGGGTAGTTCATGTGAGATTCTATTGAACTTACTATGTAATCTACATCGGTTGGAATTTGGATACTCCCCAGAATTCAATCAGTAACAATATGTGAGGTTAATATTTTCATTGAAGTTGCTCTATAGTTAGATAAGCTTAGGTCTAAATGAGTTACCGCTACTTCAAGTATTACGTTAGATGTGGTACGATGCATCCGAGAAGTACATATATCAAATTCATCCGACATGATGCTGAAATATTGCCGTTATACAATTAAAAGAAATTTCAAAATTGCACAGCCTGATTAGAGATTTCTCTGTTCGGACAGATAAGATTTGCAAATTTGACTTACTCCAAACAGGACCATAGACAGGTAAAGTAGAATGTCTTTCCAGTCTGGTGGAACTAAACAACACATGGGATTGGAACGTGCACTGTGCATTTTAAAACGACGCAAAATGCCAACACCTAGTACTTTCAGCAGGCCTTTCTAAATATCGCGTTTCCCATTATAAGGATCACAATATTGCAACACAATCTAACTTCAATCCTTCCTCAGTAATTGTGAAAAATATAAGAAATGATAAATTATATGTTCACAAGTAATCCTTTTCTTTCCTCTTATAGCAACCATATTGCTCTATAGGCCTACCATACTACGAGCATAACGTTTGAATTAGGCTTATCTTCACTCTGTTACTCTTTTTTTTTGTCCCTTTTCCTGTTTTTCTACTCTCTGATTAAGGTTTATTTCTGTAGTTAGTTTATTTAGGTCAGAGGTGTTTCTCATCCGAATAGTGTTGTTTCCGGATCCCAGAACCTGAAACATAGAATACACCAGAAAAATACCATGATATAAAGGGAACAAAAGATTGATAGGAGATGAACTCTGTTTGTAATCGTTGGTTTATACGGTACTTTGGTTCGTACTCCCTCATATGCATTTACATTCGTCATGTTCTTTGATCCATTAAAACACGGATTGTAGTATATTTCATGGTATACAAAGTCAACTATTGGTATTTGGAAACTGACAAACATGAATTCCATTGCGTTGCATTAATATCACTCGGCTTCGTTTAAGATAGTCACCTCGATTAGAAGTAGATTGGATTGGATGTATTGCAACAAATCGGCGTGTGAGGATTATATTGGCTTATATCTATGGAGATACGACTATATAATCCACAGATATGGACTTGGTATTTACCGGTCCGTACTATTTGAGTACCTGGAATCTTTTCACCCCTGATTTTGACTAAACTTAAGCGTTCCTTGAACTTGTCAACAGTTCGCTCCCTGCAGTTCATTCATAACCAAAATAAGGTCAATAGCGATCTCATCAACGTGTTCTGCGGACTGTCCTTAGATACGTACAGCAATAACGTGGCACAAAGAAAATGTTGATACAAACAGCAACTGCTTATGTTTTGATCAGAAATACAAGGCAGATAAACATGTTAACTATATAAGGGTAGCTTTTCATGCAAGCGTGTGTTATTTTCTTTGCTTGCAATTTGGGTGAGTAACCAATTGGAACACGTGTTTAAATGAGAGTTCTACGTATAACACGAGTTTCTATTGGCTACTCATAAAAATCTCAAAAAATTGCGAGCGCCGGCAAGGAAATCTATCTTAAGAAAGTACGTCGCCTCAAATTAGGAAGGTCAACTAGCCTGTATAATATACAGGCTAGTAGTAGCGGTAGGTAGTGTTGACTTGTTGCGCAACAACCATTTTCTTAAATTATTTATTTTTTATTTCAATCACTCTAAAGTATAGAATATGTAACAATATTCTACCCCTCGGTGTTAAGAAAGCCACAGTTTCCTTTTAGGAAAAGAAAAATATACTTCAAAAGTTCACAGTTTAATCTTGGTGTGTAATTTTCCCGCAACACTTTAAAAGCCTAACTCGCTACAAAGGTTCTCCCTCCGTTGCATGTTCGAATCGCTTTTCTCATAGCAAACTCCATAGAGATTGCGGCGTTGCAACGATCAAGTCACTACTCTTTTCTCCCCTCCTTGCGAGGAGATGAAAGAAGCTTTTCATTGCATCCGGAAGTTGGCACGCATGTTCTCTGCCGCGCATGTAGCTGTAAAATGCGTCTGCTATCTGTGCTGTCGCAGTTTCATTCGCTATGGGATGCGTATATATATATATATATATATATATATATATATATATATATATATATGTGTGTGTGTGTGTGTGTGTGTGTGTGTGTGGGAAAGAGAGAGAGAGAGAGAGTGTGTATGTATGTATTCGATTTGTTTTCTTGGTTCATTTAGAGCGCTTATAAATTATTTTGTTCTTTCCTTTCCGCGTGCGACATAACTAGAGTTACCAACTAGTGCATATGAAAAACACTAGTCACTAAGCAGAATTGAGAAGCATGCTTTGGAGAAAGATAAATGTATTTCTACATTTTTCTAATCACTTAGACCCAGTATTGTATTAAGTCCCTTATCTAAAGGATGTAAATAAATAAGTAAATAAAAATCATATTGGCGATCCGATCCACTGCGTTACAGACACTCGAGCTCTACGTAACGATACTGGAGTGACTGCTTAGTGTCTAAAGATAGACGCCAAAGCGAATATATAAACTCATTTGTCCACTTCTAGTCTAATGTGGACCAAATTTTCACTTCTTATCGCTGTGCGGACCGGTTTTTTTATTTAAGTTTTGATTCCTGAGTTATTCATATAATAATATACCGTACTCTGTATGTAATAGAAAATACTGCAAATAATATTTACGTTTTTTTTTAAGAATTAAGACAAATAAAAAACGGACCGCACAGTGATATCAAGCTGACGTAAAAGGCTGACTTAGAACTGAAAATTTGCTCCATATTGGTTTAGACTGGATGTGGACAAACGAGATAAAGTGTCCTCTCTGCTTCCTGGCTTCATATATTTATAAAATTTTCAGTTGCAGCAGTCAGTCCAGTATCGCTTTTAGATAGAGGCCATTGCGCGCGACTCATGCTACTTTAATCGCGAAATCATAATTTTAAAGCTATGGCATTGTATCGTCCCGTTCCAGATGCTGAATTTGAATTTTATTTGTGGCCTTTAGGCATCTAAAGTTCAGGTCGGATAGGAGAGGGGAAATGATTCGGGAAGGTGTCGGCAGGGCCTATGTTAGAGTTGCCATTCCGGCATTTGCCTGGTGTGACTGAGAAAAACCCCTGGAAAAACCTCAGTCAGGATGGTCGGCCTCTAGGATCGAACCCACGACGTCCCGAATGCTACGCTAACGCTCTACCACTAAGATACGGTGGCTCGGTCTGTTCCAAATACTGTGTAATATATATATATATATATATATATTGTTACGCTCATCAAGTGAATCTAATTATCGGCAAAGCTGCTTCTATAAACAGAAATGTAATATTATTTTTTCGTTAATTTGCAAGGCGTGTGTACTCTTTTTTTTTTCAGGTAGTCCCCAGCGAGTCGCAGTTATAGATTCATTCGTTAAGAAACGGTTACCCCGAGCTAGTAATATTCGTTGAAATCTCCTGTCCAGAAGCGTAAATACTGCCACGATTTGTCTTCAATCTTCTCGCCAGAAAAATCTAGATCAATGTCAGGAGCTGTGGGCTTGTTAGACTTTATGGATCAAAATAGCTTGGAGAAACCGTTTAGTGAATCTTCAAAGCTTCTGATAGTAACAGTCATATAAATTTCTAGCCACGGAAAATTGTGACAAACTATCAATTTCTATCCTCAATATTATAGCTACGATATTTTTTTTAGTTTTTTTTTTTCAAAACTGTAGCTAATTGACTAATGTCCCTTTATTTGATAATCTGTTCACTTTTTCTTTTGTGCATACGTTATATAATTTAACCATACGTTGATTGATTGTGAGTGATTAGCTACCCAATATTCTCTTACATAGTGAAAGTCCAAGCTCGCAGCCAGGGGGAATGAGCCCTCCATAAATTTTCCTTACCCCGATACAAATATTTAATTTTATGTATGTTTCATTAGCTCAGATTCTTCCCTAACTTTTTTCCTGGCCCCCTACTCTTTGTGGCTGGTGGTGGGCCTAGTGCAACACACAGTGGGAACAACCACTGGCAGCCACTGCTGTATATCACAGGTAGGGCGGGAAATTTTTATTGCCTTTGTGGTTAAGATTGGTGGCCGGTATAGACCTCTCACCGGTCCTACATATGACCGGTATTTTTGATTGACAAGGGCGAGAGAAATGAACGCCATCTAACGTACAGTGGGAAAGTTGCATTCGTAATAGTGGCTGTAGGCAGTCGTTCTTAACCAAAATCTAAATAAAAAATGGATGACACTATCAGTGAAGACGAAAATAACTAACCAAAAATATCTCATCGATATTTGCAAAGTTGTTTTATAATTACTTATTCCCCAGTCTTTTCGAATATAATTCCAGGGAAAATGTGGTATTGAAGATGGCTACTAAAACCAAGTCGAATCCTTCGTATTTATACAGTCAGGGAAGAATTATGGGTGAAAACAGCAGTTCTTGTTACACTCCAAGGATGTTCTAATAGCGGATTTGCTTATAGCTTGAACATCGACCAAGGCGACGCACCTGATTGGTTACCAGACAACTACAGACAACCATATTTGTTAGCCGAAAACTATGATTTTGATTGGAGTAAGTAAGCTAACTGGGCGGGACTAGGCTGTGACATTTGGCGTCATGTTCTTGGCGAAATCGAATATCCTCTGTTAGAACATCCTTGTTACATTCATCGTGGAAGTGAATGCGCTAATGTAGTTTGACATCAAACAATAATTATGCATTGAGGAAGGACCTAGACATTTCTGGCGTCTTACAGAGTTGTCAGGATAATTATCTGTCATGTATAGGACAGTTGTGGACAAATTATTCAGATCATGTTTTTCTTCGCACATCAGGAAAATGTGTTTCTTCGTCCAGGGTGACTGACACCAGACATCCAAGCAAGAAGAACTGCTGATCTTCATGTTTTCAAAAAGCCAAAGGTTGATGACATAGAGTTAGGAAGAAAATAGAGAGAACATACATGACATCACATGAAGCTAAATTACGGTTCATCGGCAGCCATCTTGTGTGTCCCCATTAGAGTCCCTCTATACCGAGTACTGTGAGGATTGTCTTTTTCGATAGGAGGATGAGTGCACCTCAGAGAGGCAATACTCGGAAAATAGAGTCTCTAAACATGGGGCCAGTTAATATGGCCGAGATGCCTCGTTCCTTCCGTCTCTTGGCTTCATTCCCCTCTCCAACAAAACAGCCTAAGGTTCCCTCTATTTATATTCCTAACTCTATGGTTGATGATCTCAACACTTCTGACTATCCAATCAGGATAACATGGAATAAATATGAGTTCAGCAAACAAGCACTGACTTCAGACTTAGCAGAGGAAGAATTGCATATTAGGAAAACAGATTAAAGACTTTCGGATACTTCCCTTGCCATGCAGAGGCAATGGAATGGCAGATCAAAATAGTGACTGCTTACATGTTATTTTCAATTTGTTTTTGGCCGTAGCCTTCAGATGTTTTTGTCAACGGGTCTTTCTTTCCCCAAATTTATTTTCCTGGTAAATATCGTTTTTACACGCTCAAAGAGGAAGGAGAACAGCGCTCACGTTGTTCCCAATTTTCACTGTTCATGTAGTTTGTTATCACATTATTCTGGTCCATCGAGACTCAATTTAAAATCTATTTAATGAAAACAATCGAAACATTCTTTTACATTTTAAGAGGTATAGAAACGAACAAAGGTTTAGAAAATAATAATGTTTCCTGGAACGTTGTTAGAGATAGTAATTTCCATATTGAAAAGAAAACATTTGAATGTTTTGTACTACTATAGTGGTAGCAGGGAGTCCTGACGCTTGACCTCATTCCTGCATTTCCGCCATCCAGTGAAAGTTGTTGGGTGTGTGGGGTTTGGCTGCAACAAACGCAGTCATCCGAACCAAGTCACGTCACACTACTTGCTAGTCACCCTCCGCCACGATTGGTTAAACCTCAAGCTTCACGACTCGTTAATTCCACTATAGCAGTGTTTAAAGGCTCCAGTTATTTACGGATGAACATTATTTAAGCTTCCAGGAGTCAATACAGTGGAACCTTGATGAATCGAATCTGAAGGGGAAAGTCAAAGTTCGAATTATCGAAGTTCGACTTATCGAGAGGCTTAATACGAGACTTTGAGATATAAAGAGCCGGGACTTGTTGACTCTTCTCTTTTATAGTTAGGGACTAGGGTCCTTCATTTTAGCTTCGCTATCATATGAAACATTTAACTGCGTACTGATCACGGCACAATAGACACTCGCTGGGACAGTACTGGTAGTAGTGGCGTGAACAATTGACGCTCCACGCTCGTTCTAATTTTTGTAATAGTGTCCTACGAAAATAATAATACGCATATTTTCTTTTAAAAAATAATCACTCGATTATCATCAGAGAGAAAGCTCGCCTCAGGTGATTTAACAAGTATCATCCCCGCCATCTTGGTATGTCCTTTCCATTGATTTACATGGGAATCGTTTTACTCGTCTTGTGTCTCTCAGAAGTAGAATATTCAAGTTCCGTTTTCACGAAATTTGCCTCTGTGGTTACTTTGACTCTTGTAGAGTTTTAGTTTGTGAAGTTTCTTCAAATATATGAATATAATGTATCATTAATAGTATATCATATAAATTACAATATGCCAACGGGAAATTATACTGTTCGAGTATAAAATACTGCATTTCTATAAAGCAGCATGCGTCAAAGAAATCATTACGTAACACTAGGCGAAAACAGAAGTTAAAAATTACGCTCATGAGAGACAAGATTAGTAAAAATATTCGCATATAAATCAATGGATAGGCCATACCAAGATAGTGAGGGTGATCTACACCGTTTACTCCCTGAACTCATTGTTTCTTCCAGGCATGCTTTCGGAGGGCTTTGCTCTCTGCTCTCCTGAAATAATTAGTCTCAACACTGGTTACTCACGTATACTGAAGTACGTACCGGTATATAATAGCACATTCTATAAACACTGTTCATGTTATTTTGAGGTTAACTAAGGAAGTACGACATATTGTTAAGTAAAATTATTGTTATTTTTATATTTTAGTTCATTGCAGTCAATATACATTATTTATAATTTTCGTGAATGAAATCTTCTGAAAGAAACACTACCTGAATTTTGACTTACAAAGGTTCACCGGACTAAAATTTCGAATTGTAGAAGCATTCATACCATAACTTCGACTTGTGAGGTATTGTAGCAAACGATTTCGAGTTCTAGTGGTTCACTAGCACGTCCAGAGAACAATAAAAAATCGAATTATCGAAGTTTCTCGAATTATCGACTTGTAGAGATAAATTAGCACGGAGTAGAATATGCAAATGCATACAATTCGAGATATCTAGGAATTCGATTTATCGAGGTTTCACCGTATTTGCTTTAGTTGTGAAAAAAATGTATTAATAATAATTCGATAGTAATGAATGAATAAATACCCAAATCACTCTTATTGTTTACTTTCTTCTCCGCACATGTGTTTTGAAATTAAAAGGAAAACAAATGTATCAAAGTGATTCAAACTATGCGTCGGCTAAATATATTTTCCTCTGTTATTTCTATGTTAAAGCAAACCTGCACAAAAATGCCGTATAACAAATACGCCACCTTTCATGAATCTTAAAGGAACAGTAACAGATTGAGACATACATTTCTACTTAGTTCGTTTTCCTGTCAACAAAACTTATGGATTTGTTTTCCCACGTTATCTTGAAGCGAAATGTTGTTGCCTACGAATTGAGGCCATTAATGTGAGCTGAAACGAGTGTATTTCGCTTTTGATGATGTACTAGTATGCATTAATCTACATGTCAAGTCAAATCCATTCTAGATATAAAAAAATAGTGATGAATTTTCTTCCTGGGATAACCTACCTATGTGTCATATTGATCAATGGCTTATTAAGCTAATCATTGTTGTTCAGTCTCTTTTATATTGTTTTTTATAAATATGGTGTTCTTTTGTTATGTTCATGTAAGACATGAGATCGATTCTGGTCTCTGGAATGACAATAACAATTTAGAATTTTATGTACAGCATAATTGCTACACTGTAAAAAGTGGAAACACGAAATGGATGAAAGTTACTCCGCTTTATGTAGAAATAAAAGTCGAAAATTACCGTTTTGTTGTATTTACTCTTAAACATGGATATAGTGTAAGCCTTTTAGTGGAAAGATTGGTCAAATTAACTCCATTGTAAAGTTAAACATTTTCTTTGTAATAGCTTAACGTTAACTGAAAATGGGTTGGAACTGGCCAAAGTGATTTGTCGGTGAACGTTCAACTTATTTTACGCTTAAAATCAGGTCATTTTCTGAGCGAAGTGTAAGCTAAACTGGCCGTTTTGAGGTTACGTACTTTTGTGGATGAAGTTTAACCCTTGGTTGGATATTTTATAATCCAATAACAGGAGTAGAGTTACTTGCTTGTAACTGAACGCCCCACCATTTTGAGTGTTTATATTGCCTTTACACTGTGAACAGTAAACAGTTGACTGGTGGATCGAGAAGCACATGATTGCATTGGAGGAAAGAGGAATTAAGTTGGCTATAAATCTTTGCACAGTAGCAAACGTATCTCTCCTTTTTTTCTCCAGACATTCCTCGTAGTAAAATCAAAAGTTAATAATTAACCTCCTTCGCAGTAAAACCCTAGCTATAGATATCATTTTTTGGATGAACGTTGTGTCTCCTATTTTTACAGTGTAAGAGGAATGCAAAGATAGGGTCTGAGGCGTAACTACTATGGCGCAAAAGCCTGCAATACGGGAGCCCTTGACCCAGCATCTCAATGGGCCGAATCGACCTCCGACCTTGGGTATTCTCTTGCGGGGGTGGGTGTGCGTATATGTAGTTTTGGTGCCTCTGGATAGGGCTGTGGTATTTTGTATTAGCTAGGACATCCAATTCGTGGTTTTGATATCTGCTTTCGCTGCTAACGCATAATAACTCACCCTTAAAACGAAAAAAAATAATTTTATTTGCCAGAATTCAAAAGTTACTGCTCAGGATAATTGATTTACAAATATAATAATAGTACTGTGCTTTAACTGTAACTCTATTCAGCTGTTAGAACAAGAGATTAAAGGGACACTAATGAAATCGTAACTGCAATTATTACTGGAATTTTTATTGAATATTTGGAAGTCAAGGTCAGTTACACAACCAACATAAAATATCCCAAAAGCAAATGTGGTGTCCTGCTAAATGAACCCCCACATAAAGTGACATAGTTCAACAGTAACTTCAATTTACTTCCAGAAACTAAAACGTGTAGTGGTACGGTAGGCTTCCTAAGCATTCTCTTAAATTAAGGTGACAATATTTTTGCATGCTTTTTCCGGGGACAGTTCAAATTTGGAACAGCGATAAGTACTGGGCATGAAGGCGAAAACGTCGCATTGATTGGTGGTTTATATATGCACCAATTTTAGAAAGTATAAATCTCTTTGTTGTTTAGTTTAGATAGATTAATCTGACAATATTTCTCGTTAGAATGGATCTTCTTTTGTAACTCAGGGTTTTCTTCAATTTGTTCACCAAAGCTAAAGTAAAGCTATCCCCTGTGCGATACGCACGCGCCGTGAACGGCGTATGGGGGACGTGAAGGTAGCGCTCTACATTTTCTTGACCTACGATACGAAGTGAGGTGGGGTGGTCAGTTCCACGCTCGACCGCCTTTACCTTCCCAAGGTGCCCAGGAATACCAAGGACACTCCGGTAGTCAATTTGATAGGAGGCTGAGTGCACCTCAGAGCGCCAGGCATGGGAACACTGTAAGAAAAGTACCCTGGCCGGGATTCGAACCCGGGCCGCCCGATTCGTAGTCAGACGCGCTACCGGCGACTCAATTTGTTCACCAAAAGTTTCACATAACATATTAAAGCTTCTCTTTACCACGACATATATTAAAGTTTTCCTGAATCGACTTACCCTTTCATTTGCGATTTTTTTCTACTGCTGTATGAAGTTCATGACAGAGAATAATCTCTCCATAGCGGAAATATAACAATAGTTCAATAATATGTTTAGGTTATTGTGGGGAATGTAATTAATTGTCTTTGAGTTTTAGCAACCAATAGTTACCAGCAATGTTTCTTTCAGAGGGGTTTTCGGGGGATATTACCCCCCCAAAAAAAACTGAATCAATTACTCGCAATTAAAGGCAAAACATTTTGTAACAGTATAGGTTCATTCATTGTTTTCCTAAATTTTTGCTTTTTTTTTACAAAACAACAGTAGTGAAGTCTGAATTTTTTCATGAGAGCAACAAAAATCCTTCCAAACTCTCTGCCTTGCTGAAATTCACTCCATGTTTGCGATAATCCGTTCCCATATTACCTGTATGAACAGAATATATCAGAAACGTAGTGAAATTCAGTTAAAATTATGGAATTTGGAAGAGTTTCTTCTTGATCTATTACAATAAAAACAAAAACAGAAACAAAAAAAAAAAACGTGAAAGTAACTGCTGTTGTTTTATAAAAAACAAATCTTCAATTCATGGACGTAAGAATATAATAGGACTAGTAACAAGCAATTCACTCAATGTTATAAAAATGGGACGGCTGAGAGTGCAGTTTGTCATCCCAACATGGCGGATCGCGCATACTTCTTGGAAAGGAAGCAGACGATATTGTGAATGTGCAAATAAAGTTTGATTATCTAAATTGGTCTTTAACTACTAATTATTATAAAATAAGTGTTATTGCAATATGCATCCTTCTCAAGAGCAGTGATCATTCAAATCTTTAAACCTGATATTATTTCACTATTATTATTACAGAAAAAACTTAAATATTGCTTACCTGTTTATCCTCACACGTACCTCTTGGTCGGTTTTATCAGACGCAACCTTCACATACCTTAAATTATTTCACAAAAAATTAAAATTTGTAATTAAAAGTGGCTCAATTAACATGACTTCTTATGGCCAGTTGCAATGTTTTGGTCAATTCAACATGGCGGCAAGGCGCACTTCCGATCCATAAATTTTGTCTTGTTACTAGTCCTATTATATTCTTACGTCCATGCTTCAATTACACCTTCTCTCCTCTTTTGCCCCGCTCTAAAAATCTAAATTAGGCCCTAGGACACTTTTCCTGAAAGAAACATTGGTTGCCAGGTACGTGATTTTCTCCGCGGAGCAGGGGTTTGTTGCCAAATATTTCTTGCACGTTGAGGTTTTTTTTTTTTTTTTTTTTTAGAAATCGGGGAGAAAATCGCAGACCAAAACCGTCAAGGACGGAAGTGTTATTTCGGGAACTGTACCCGAAAGTCAGGGACGAATGATCACGTTATCATAAAACTTAACATTGTATGTACTAATGGTCTACCAACACACATCATGGGAGAAGTTACGATATATTTATTTTGTGAAATGGTTTAATCATATTATAAAATATAAAAAATACGTACAATTAAACAAAAATGTCGTATACATAAGTCATAGAACTAAATTTAATGGTCTATAATATTATTTTCTTGTCTTCATACTATTGAGGAAGGATGTTATTTGCAAAGAGAAAATTAGTTCTGCTGTACAATCAGAATAAGACAGAATCAGTTGCATTAGACGCACAGAGAACGTGGAAATTAAGATCCACTCAAAACATTATAGAAGACAGAATCAAAGTATTCTCCGAATTCTCGGCTATGAAATTGAAGAAATCATTTTTTGTAAAATAAACATTGATTTATTGAATTAGGTTCTGGTAAATAATGGATTTGGTTAAAAATGATAGTCGCTCTTATTTTTGGTTGAATGTATAAATATCTGAGTAGTAGATTAGGTTAACAAAGTCTGCACTATTATATTGTGAAAGGATATGTGTCTGTATTTCTTAAAGTAGATTTCGTTGCTTCTCTAAGTCCGGTTTTTCATGTATGTGCTAGCCACGTGCTTTGCTTGCGATTTCTATGAGTTGCCAATAGAAATACTTTAAGACGAGTTTCGAATAACTACTGTGTCAAATTGCAAGAAAAGTCACACAGCTAACGCGTACATGAAAAATTGACCTAATGAACTAAAAGTGAAGAAGAAATATCATATGAATGATTAAAGAAGAAGAAGACTATTAGATTTTTTTATTTAATCTGTGGCTGCTTTGTTAGTTGCAATAATCGAGCTCTACATAAACTATACTGGATAACTACTTAGTGCTGAAAGATAGACGCCAGAGCAAATATTTAAACTCGTTTGTCCATTTCTAGTCTAATCCAATATGGACCAAATGTTCAGTTCTAACTCAGTTTTATACGCTTGATATCGCTGTGTGACCCGTTTCTTGATTTAAATCTTAATTCCTGAGTTATTCATGTAAGAGTATACCGTACTCTGCATACAATAGAAAATACTGCAAATATTATTTACGTTTTTTGTAAGAATTAAGACATAAATAAAAAAACGGGCCACACAGCGATATCAAGCGTATAAAACAGTTAGAATCGAAAATTTGGTCCGCATTGGATTAGACTGGAAGTGGACAAAAGAGATTAAGTTTCCTCTCCGCTCTCTGGCTTCATATATTCATGAAATGTTCAATGGCTGCAGTCAGTCCAGTATCGTATTAATGGAGGTCGATGGTGTTACGAAATACGCAGCATTCCAGTATAATAATTTAAAGATAAAATAAATTTGATGAGCGGTAACAGCACTATGGCTTACGCTTTTCCTGATAATCATTAATTTGTGGGTTAAACTTTAGGGTAAGTCCAGATTAGGCAACATTTCTTACATGGCTATCGCCGCAGTAAGATCCCGGAATTTCGAAACGGAAAATGTAATGATACATAACCGAACCTGACTTTACGTAATCTTCGCTAATCCAAGGTCACTAAAAATGCAAGAAAGCAATTATTAATAGTAAACATGAGCAGGTAAAATTGTATTTTGAAACAAAGAAACGAAAGTGTAAAGATACATAACCGCAAAGAAGTCACAATAAGGCTGCTATATCATGTACCACGTCACTTTTCACTAGCTTAACACAGAACTAAATAATGTTGACTCTTAACTCCAGCTCCGCGTCCATCATGTCATTTGTGTAGCTACAAGTAAATGAGCTAATGCGAGCAGGTTCAGCAGGCCCGTCATTTCAGTTTTTTCTAGGAGGGGAAAAAATGA
>JAGDQP010036744.1:0-18923 GCA_022664845.1 Lepisma saccharinum | reverse complement strand
AAAAAAAAGCGACGGTGGAAGAAGATACCAGTTGCATGATGCTATTTCTGGCTAAATTAATGCGTTTAATCTCTCTCTCTCTCTCTCTCTCTCTCATTCCAGATTCGTTTCCCACCGAAACACCCAGGATACTCAGCATTGCATCTGGTGTCAGTTTTCCTGCGTCCGGGTCGTCGCTCGCCTGCCGTCTGGAATAATAAGCACCGTTTTGGTAACAACGAAGTAATTTTGATTTCACAGATGGCTCTCGAGTGTAGCGTTCCATGTTTTTTGTTTTGTAATAAGCGCAACAGAGGGGGGGTCTATAATAAAATGGCAACTGAATTAGAGAGGTCAAGTACCAAATTAAAAGTCATAAATTAACACTAATTGAGATAAAAGGAGAACAGCAAAGGGATTTTATTTTAGTCTTCCGCAGAAAGTGCTGTGAAGCTTTATACAATCATTGTGTCCGTCCGCCGATAACTTTCAACTCAGGAATTACTAGGGCTGGAAAGGTAGTTGATGTGTTGTTGGAAAGGTTCCGAATGTCCAAAAAAATTGTGTGTGCCTGATGGTAATACGAAAACATTTCTCGCATGAATTTTGTATGACCAAATCCAAGATAACCGCGGCCCTATTTTAATCATTTTTTTTTTAAATTCTATTCTGAAACGCCTTGAAGTTCGCAACACACTAGACTTCATTGATTTGCGGGTTTGTCTATTATTCAAGGAAAATCCTCCCCAAAAGTCATCACATATGTAACATCATTGCTCATAGTGTTTAATAGAAACTTCAATCAAAACTGGGTAAACAGATATGAAACACTAGACAGCAGTTAAATAAAATATATAATTAAGAATATTTAGAAAAATCATGCCTTTATCTAAAATGCTCTGGAAAGGTAGAAACTTATTTTCAACTATGGACGAAACTTACTGAACAGTCGTAGCTCACACTTAGCATTTGGGAGATCCTGGGGTCGACCATCCTGTCAGATATTTTAGCAAGCAAATGCCGGGATGATTCTTTCAACTTCGGTCCTGATCTAATCTTTCCAGCATCCTTTTTCTCTTCCTTATCCCAAACTACGACACAGAAGCCTAAAGGCCATAAATAAATCCAGTTCAACAGACCAGCTCAAGATGACAGTCATAAAGAAAATGAAATTTGAACAACCACTGCAAATTTTAAGTCTGATTCAGGCTCTGATTCAGATATTAGTCTGATGATGTCAGCGGATGGGTTGAAACAATATTGTAAGACTTCGTAAAATAAATGTATGACGAAAAATCCGAATAAAATCGTAAAATGATAACAAGATATTCTATCCGAGACATTCTGAAAAACAAACTCAGAGTAAAAAATCTTTACGTTTCGTTGAGGGATCCGCTGTAACCCACTTAACAAAAGATAGAAAATGCCTTCCTTAAAATCCCTCTAGCTCGTTTAGGACGTTATTAAGAAACCAATCTATCAATCAACTAATTTTATTGTTTTCTTCAACGTTAACTGGAAGTCTTATAAATCATTTTTTTTACTTATCTGCTAAACAATCGCTTTAAAGTATGGCTAGTAATGATATATTTTCTTTACAAAATACAATTAAAATATAAGAATGTTAACCTTTGTAGTGTCTAATTACAGAGAGTGTACAATTCTTATGAGCTCATGATATATTTAATTTCCTTATAATGCTTCAAAGCTAGAAATAAGACATTAGCGTTCTTAGTTTTAACTATATAAACCACCTTTTCTTCTGCCACCTATTGAGAATTTACTGAACTATCTATATTGTATGACTGATTTATGAGTGTTTGTTTTGCTACCAACATAAAGATGAAATATTGTTAATGGAGTTTTCTATGAGTCCGTGCAGGCAATCGACTGGAATTTAAGCGATTATGGAAATATATTTTAGTACTGTTAATTTGTAAGTAATGCGTAGTAACGTAATGTGCGTTGTGAGTTATCATTTTCTTAAGGTGAGTTTTTTTTTTTAAACTCTTGTTCCACATTTAACTTCGAAGGACTATTTTCAAAAACATTTCGTCGTACATGTTTTGTTGAGAATATGACCTGATAAACTCCGGTTCATTATTTTTTTTTACAAAGAACTTCTCTCAAAGTTAGTGTAAAACAACAATCTCTAACGATAGATGGCAGCACTACCTTCCTATGTCTCAAATGTTTTGTTTTTCCTATGGACGAAATTGCAATGCTGCTCCTACAAATTCAAACTTAGAGAGTTCAAACTTTCAGATATAGAAGTTAAGAGTTCTTTCTATTCGTGGCGATTTTTATTTTATTTTCTGTTTATTGTTGAAAGAGTTTGATTGTTGTAGTGAATATGCAAATTTATGACAATGAAGCTTCTTCAACAATGAACAAAAGAGAAAATGAAAGTATTGCTTTTTTTTTTTCGCTGTACGAAATTGCAATACTGTCTTGAAATGTCAGTTAATTCCTGTCTTGAAATAAATCGAATGAACGTTGTTCATTTTAATTCTTAACCAGAGAGAAAAGTAAATAAATTATGTAGCTATATTGTTGATAGAAATAGCTATGGTGTATAACTCGTGAATAATTTAAATTAAAAATCTACTAGTAATAAATACGACGTCTAAAGTTGTTGGTTTAAATGTTTCACTTTTACACGTCACAATAAAGCAACTCACAACTTACTTACACCGTAAATTCGGAAAAACATAATTCCGCTCGAATTGAGCGGAATATTTAATCTTATGAAAGCGGTAAAGGAGAACCACTCTTTTAAAGCATCCATCGGAGAAAAGATGAGAAATTCTCGCTCAAAATAGATGGGATCTATGGTAGTAGTCATTTTCGCTTGGAATGTAAGTTTTTTTTTTGTTTTTTTTTTTAGACGAATGTCCATCTTTTGAGCAAAACATTTTCATCATTTGAACATGAATACGACGTAATAAAATGTTGAAAATGCAAAAAGAAGCAAAATGAAGCATGGAAAAAGAAATGAATGGAAAAGAGGGAAAAAAGACGATCTCGGCCGGCGGTCCAAGCTCTGTCGCCTCTGCTAGAAGACCAACTGCGAACAAACCCCTTCGTCCCGTCAGGTACTTGAGAACAACACTCGAAGATTATATATATATATATATGTGTGTGTTACTCCTGACGTCTTCTTGTACGTACATTGATGTAATTGAGAAAACGTTGTCAGATCTTCTGTTATCATTTTTTAAGTAAACACGATTAACTTCACAAGTTTTTCGTCTTTATAACACTCTCAGTAACATATAGCGGATAAAGAACTTGAGCAGTACCCATGAAGCATTGTGAACTACTCGAAAAACAAGAGAAATCGCCCTTTGAAGTTTGAACAATAAATTACATCCGAAAATAATCGGAATCCCATCTTGAAAGATCACATTTTCGATCCAAAACTAGAGAGTTTCGCTAAATATCGTTCTTTTAACATGGAATTCAATAATTTTCAATAAAAACACTTTTGCATAAAAATTCTTCTGATTTATTGTGTATATAACATTTCCAGTGAACAAATTACTTTTATCATAGTTCCTACTCGTTAATTAATTATTAATTTAATTAATTAATTGAACATCTAATTTGAGAATTAACTCTTGAAATTTCCAGATAATTGGCTACATCAAAATCAATTATATAAATTAGTTTTGATGAGTAAATTATAAAATAAGTTTTAAAAATGGACAATGTGTTGGTATTTTGTTTTACTATACTGCACTATAACTTATTGGGTACACACATGGGCTTGTATATGCTTACTCCCCCCTGCCCCCACGCCTATTTTACAAACACACGACATACGGAAATTATGCATAATAACCCTTGTTTCGCTAATGTTTATTAATGTTTACTGTAACCAAACAAGGTCTTAACACAGGAGCAATTATTTGTTACATTGTTCTTGAGTGAATAAGTGGTTTGTTGCGCTTGCTAACAAACTCTTCCCCTTTTGAATAGAAACAAAACCCCTCCCCTAGTATAAACAATAGGTTCCCTTATGGAAGAGGAATGAAGCATCTAAGGTTCCTGTCTATATTTCTCCTTCCCTCTTGCTTCCCTTCCATTTTGTTACTGGCCCTTTTCTTGCAGTTGTTTCCCCATCAAACATCGTGTTGTTTGCTTCCGAGAGTATCTATTTCCCCATACATGTAGTACGGCCTAAGTGTTTGCTTCACTTCCCGAACGTAGCTCTCTGTGTAATTAGGTGTCTTTTGTTAGTCCTGGTGTTAACCCATGGGAGCACTAATGAAGGGATATTCAGCACAGTTTCTCTTGGCAGTTGCTTATAGAAATGGAGCTACTACCAAGGAACTGTAAATATTTCACGCTATTTTCTGCAATCAAGCTAATTTAATTCCTTTAGATATGCAAATAGAATCTGAGCAACATAATGACAGGATCTTTTTTCCTATGTCATTTCAGAGTTATGAGAAAAACTCAATAATTCATAATTTCTGAATGTGCGTAAAAAAATTTTGACCATAATTTTTAACTTATATTTGTGGAAATGTATAGTATTAGCCCGTTACATGTTGAAGGGATGACATTTCTCAGCGGGGACTCTTCTGGGTGTAGGAAAGAGAAGTTAGAAGTCAGAATCTTTGTGAAAGGTACCATAATGGCATTCTCCTAATGAAATTGAGTGCAACCCTGCTGTCAGTTTGGCTGGACCAGCCGCTATCAAGTCGGTAACGTTGTGAGCTTCTGATAAGTTATGGAGGGCCAGTGGGCTCAAGTCCTACTGCTCGTCGTTCTGGCTCAGATTTTTCACGGTTTCATCAGCTTCTTTAGGAGGATGGCGAGATGGTACATTAAGTAAGGCGTTACCCTTCTCATTCCTGTCCCCGGTAGAGTGATCATCGACGGACGTCGTCCCTCAGACGTGAAGTGCTTAGGCTAAAAGTTGCCAGTGCAGCCCATAAATAACAACAAGTTTAATAAATAAGTTTGGTGGAAGAAGTGGAACCTGCTTGCCTTCTCCGTGCCGATCGTATACCGCACCCATTAGACCACAAGAGCTGGATGCTTTGAACAAAATATTTTGGGAAAAACATCTTTCTATCCCAGAAATCTTCAACGCTTTGGTGCTGGATTTCCAATGATGTTTAAAAACCATATCACTACCAAGGACATGAGTCGTCATTTTCGATTGACAATCTGAATTCAAATTTCCCATCACTCAGTTCAAAATTCAAACTCCAATGTCAACATTCCTCATGAAGACATGCTTGCTCTTTATCTTAATTGTATTTATGGCCTTTAGGCATCTAAGGCTCATGCTAGGATAGGGGAGGGAAGAGGAGGGGAAAGGATTCGGGAAGATGTTGGCCAAGGCCTATGTTGAAGATGCCATCCCGGCATTTGCCTCGTGTGACAGAAAAAAACGTGGATAAATTTCAGTCAGAATTGTTGGCCCCTGGGATCGAATCCACGACCTCCTGAATGTTACGCCAACGCTCTACCACTGAGCTACGGCGGCTCGGTTTATAGGTTTGAATATTCTTTACAATAATCAAGCGATTTAAACAATGGTCAAAAACGAAAATAAAAGAACAGTCACAGATAGAACTCTGGAAATGGTTCTGAACTTTCTTCTTTTAAAGCTTGAATTATCTAAGCTTGAATTTGTAGGAGCAGCATTGCAATTTTCTACAACGAAAAAATACATTCAAGACAAACATGGACTGTGCTGCCATCTAGCGTTAAAAATGAATATAATGTATGGCCTGTCTAGCATTAGAGATCGTTACTTTACACAAACCTTGTAAAAATGACTGAATGTATTCCTTTACAAGAGAATCAAGTGGAACCTCTTTCTTTTTTTTTTAAGTAGAATTTATGTAATTAACTTGACCCTTCAAATCATTACAAAAGGTTACTTCCACGGCTACATCAAAGCCTTATTTGTAGTGATATTCTCATTAAGGACATCATCTACATTCATGTCATTATATATCACGTCACATGTCATAGGCACATTTCATGTTCATATTACTCCAACATCATAGTTGGCTGTCGTGCACAGGTAAAGAAAATAATAGCAATCATGTGACTTCACATGGCTGCATGCTACAGTGCTTAAAGCGTAATGTTACAGCTTAATTATATGTTTGTATTAAAACGTGTAATGAAGATATGCAAATACTAAAAAATTAAAGGAGAACATTTAGATTGAATTTAGAATGTAAAGCAAAAAAATATATAGAAGCCTACTTGAGACACGATGTTCGAGAGCTTCCCTTTCCGCAAAAATAATTAGGTCCGCCTTAAATTAAATGTTGTTTGTCTGTCTGTCCATCTGTCTGCCCATCAGTTTGTCTGTCCACCTGTCTGTCTGCCCATCTATCAGTTTGTCTGTCCATCTGTATGTTTGTACATCTGTATGTTTATTCACCTGTCTGTGTGTCCACATGTCTGTCTGCAACGCAGGCTAGCGTCTCAATCAAAACAGCTAGAAATCTCAGATTAGGGTTCTCAGGAATCAAAACCAAGAATCCAACGTCTGATTTGGATTCAAAGAATTTAATTTATCTAACCTTTTATAATTTGCTAATACTACCCACCCCCACCCCCTCTCTCACTTCTGTTATTACTGCATTTATATGCACGCAGCTTCTAAGCATTCTTTAAGGTCATTCTTCAAGGTTATCTTTTTCCAAACAATTCTGTCGGTAATATTAACCCAGTTGAATCGGTAAAGCCGAAAATTTGTTAGAGCAACCGAGCTGTCAGTAATCAGTATCCTCTGAAGTGTCCGTAATCTCAGGTTCTTTTACAGAATGCGATTAGTGAAATTTGACCTACATTCGATTACCATAACTCATTCAGGTAATGTAACTTGCAGATAACTGACTACACTTAACTGAAAGTTAATCAACGAACGTGGAGTATCAAATCAACCGATTATACTCAGTTAGAGGTTAACCAACAAATGTGGAGTGTAAAATCAACTGATTATATTCAGTAAAAGGTTAACCAATGAATGTGGAGTATGAAATCGACCGATTATACTCAGTTAAAGGTTAACCAATGACTGTGGAGTATAAAATCGACTAATTATATTCAGTAAAAGGTTAACTAACGAATGTGGAGTATGAAATCAACCGATTATATTCAGTAAAAGGTTAATTAACGAATGTGGAGTATGAAACTAACCGATTGTATTTAGTAAAAGGTTAACCAACGAATGTGGAGTATTCAATTCACTGATTATACTCTGTCACTAGAAGGTTATAGTCAACGGATGTGAAAGTAAACACTCCAAATGTAACTCCCTTCAGTTAATTTAATCTTTCAGTTGGCGTGCTGTGTATTCACCAATTTTGTCAACCTAGAAGTGACCGAAAGGTTAGAGCGCTCGCTTTCTGTACGCGTGGTCACGGGTTGAAATCCAGCCAGGGTCCCTTGAACGGAGTGGTTCGGAGCCCACTTTACCAAAAAAACTGTAGGTCGTGTCCTTGGGAGCTCACCCGCTGGTTTAAGACATTAAAAATAATTCACTCACACGCACCAACTTACTCAGTGAAGATTACCCCTTTCATGATTGGAGTTAACCTTTCAGTTTTATTCCCGTCTGTGTCGTAGGGACTGATTACATTGGTCCTATGAGCATAAATTACGTGCTTCGATACTACTGATTTAAATTCCACTACCGTAACAACCACGCCACGATGGGGGAGTGAATGTTGGTCACAGCACTTATGATAATTATTAATTTTAAACTTACTTCTGTTGACGTAGCAATCCATTTGCCTTCCAGAACACAATGTATGTGAAGACGAATTATTTTTACTCTACAGTAGGAACACATATACTTCAGCTTCACACACACATATATAGGACACTAGTTTCAGTTACACAGTTCTGAAGAACTAAGTCAAAGGAAACACACCCACGACCATTTTGTCTTTAAGTTTTACGCTCGCCATTTGTTGCCTCACATTGAATGATATCAATTACATGCGAACAAACCTCGTCCTGGCTCTAATCTTCAAGTTCATTTGGAAATTCCAATTTTAAATATCACGCAAAGGATGTAGTCAACAAGATAGTTATAATTAATAGTGAAAATGTACTGGTACTTATAATTAAACTTTTTTTTGTGTGTGTTTTATTTTACAAGAGAGCATAAAACTATTGACTAATTTCATTATGTGGAAGTAACAGACTATTTCTGAGTAAACTGTTCACTAATTACAAGCTATTTTTTTGAAGTTGTCTTTTACATGCATGCAATTCCTAAAGGTCCTCAGAAAATGGTGGACTGCAACAGAATTTGTTTCAATGACGCAAAAGCGTGAATGAAACAAGATGTCATCCTTATGTCTCCACATTGTCCTTGAACTTTTGCATGAACTTAATGCCTTTTTTTTTCTTTCTCTTTTTTAAATAATAGTGCGAAAGTGTAATCGCGTTAATGAATTTATTGACAGTCGCAGTAAACTCATTAGGGAGTGTTGTTTTGTTAAATAGTTCCTGACATGAAAAGGTCAAGTATGGCTGGCGCCGGTAACCAACAAACATCTAATGAATGAATGGAGGAAAAAGGAAAAGACAAACAACCCGTGATTTAGTGGTAAGATCGTTGCCCGCATATCGACACTGGGTAGGTGGCTTGGGTTCGATTTCTTCTCGCGACTATCAACCTGAAAGAAGAAGCTTCCTCTGCTTTCCCTTAAAGTAGCTACACGTGAGAAAGCAAGATGGAGCGACGCAAAACGTTGATGTGCTAAACTCTCTCTCTCTCTCTCGCTCTCTCTCTCTCTCTCTCTCTCTCTCTCTCTCTCTCTCTCTCAGTTTGCTCTTTTTGGTATACAATCACGATTAGTTACTTCACAAAATTGTCGAGGTGGTACCTTGAATTTAGTAGAAGGTCATCTCTCCCTTATTCTACAACAGATCAAGGAACGTGTTTGTGAGCTAAGAATTAAGTTATGCTCTTTAGGCATCTTTGGCTACTACCCTGTCAAGCTTGCTGATCAACATACTCGCCCGTGCTCGTTCGTCAGTTAAATAGCGCCTTACATTGACGAGCTTGCTTTTCAGCAGATCAGCAAGGTCGACAGTGTAATAACAACACTTTTAGACCGAGATCGGTATGGGGTGAAGATGCTAACCAACTCAAATAGAGAAAACTAACTCTATTCAAAATGACTTATCATCTTTACAGTTATCAGGTTTCGTACATTTGCCAAAAGTAGTACAATTATTTCTTTGAAAATTCACAAATTTTTAAAGATTTTTCATAAGTTGTGATTTAAGTATAAGGTACAATTACATAATTTGTTATACGGGAGGTTCGGGATCATAGTGGTGTAAGTCAGATCTGCCTGAAAATTTGAGTACCCGAAGAATATCCTAAGTATCTTGTGATTAAACTCACTCATCTCAATATTTTCTTTGTCATTTCTATAAAGTAAGAAATAAACTAACTGTGTACGTAATTGTTGTTCAAGACTGTGAATCTTTCAGAAGTTACGTCATTTAAAATTGCTTATGTCTGTAATCGCGGCGACTGACTTACACCACTATGTATATAATTAACGGCGGCCACCATTAACGACGGCCCAACACCCAGGTCCACACGGCTACAACACTACGAATTTCAGCTCTCCAGTGATGATTGTTTTAAAACCTAGATTAATGATTACGTAACATTGTATAGATCTTCTGCCTGTATTATTATTTCAAAATCTAGCGTTTGACGAAACGCCTATTTTGCATTGTACGGTAATAAAATTGTGGTACATTTAATAATAATATAATTTTTCCTCTTTTGGACAGTCTGTCCCGCGTTCTGCAAACACTGGTTCCTGCCCAGGTAAATAATCATTTCTCTATATAACAACACACAAAGGGTTATTTTAGTTTAAACAAGCGTTGATACGATGAACTCTACCATTCATCTCATTGCACGTTAACCGCTTAACCCAGGGTTTCTCAACGTGGGAGGTCGCAACCTTCAGACGGGTCGCGGATTTTATGCAAGGGGGTCGCGAGGTGTGTGTCTTAAATAGCCTCCTGAAGACTTCAACATACACAAAGTGAAACGAAATCGCTTATTATAAACAGGGAAAGTACTTTTGGGAGTCGCCGGCCAGAAGACATGGTAAAAGGGGGGTCGCGGCATAAGAAGAGGTTGAGAAACGTTGTTTTAACCTATTTGGGGCTATTTGGTAAAGTGGTAGCCTAGATCAGGTGAGTTTTCTTTTTAATGTCTGCACTAAGATTGACTATTCTATAATTATCTTCGAAATGGACGCACCAAACATTTGAATTCTTTGACGCTCTAGCGAGAACGTCATCAAAAATTAGAACCAGGGAAACACAAAATATCATCTAACTTGCAAACTATATTAAAGTTCTTATAAATAAAGACCTTCCTGTTCAAATAGAAATACGTCTTCAAATGTAAGAAGTAAGAGCTTGGATATTGCTTGAAATATAAGGCAATAACAATGTTTCAACGTGGGTACTCATTCGATTTACTATTTCTCACTACATGCTTATATGAGAGCAAAATTACGGATAAGATTTCAACATTTAATAAGCCCTTTTAAAAATATTAATCATTATAATTCAAATATCTGCTACTAGGAACTTGAATCCAAATGATTTTCAAATTGCTTTAATTTATATAATTTGTTTTTGTAAACTACAATTGAAGACTACAGTAAAAGGTCGTCGTTGTCCATTTTATGTCAACTTAAGATAAGGGTGCCATCTGTTAGTTCTTTGAAGAGTCATCTTAACAAATTATCATACATGAAGGGAGTTATCCATAGTCCGTTTATTCCAAGCAAATTTCTATTTGATGTGCAGAAATACGTAATGATGATTATGGACTTTTAAAAACGCTCTTCTGAAAATTTGGATGATTTCTCTACTAAATACATAGCGTATCTCCAACTGGTGAAATATCATTTTATAATAATTGTATTAAGGTCACAGAATTAAAAGCTGTGATCTATTCGTAGCCTCCAGCTGGCCTTTGTAGCCTAGGGAATTTATACGGAGCCTTATAATGTCCTGTCCAGGTTTCATCCAAAAGTGATCACCATATACAGAAAAATTGGAGTTGTTCATCTTCAGTCAGTGAGTAGTTCTCTAACAAACGATAAGAGGAACTCGAAGAAGCACTAAAAACACATTTTTAGAAGTTAAAGTTTATAATGAACTAGCAACACTGGAAACTGGGCTACTTGGCCTTCTGGAAGCCCCCCCCCCCCCGAGTCATTTTCCTAGGGTATCGAGGAATAATCATAAGTTTGGTGCAGATACATTAAACGGATGACAACGCTGATAACTGGGTTGCTTTGGGGCTGGAGACCTCTACAGCCATGTTTATATGGTACTGAGGAGTATTCATGACATTTTTTTTCGGGGGGTATACGTTGAACGATGTAATAGCTTTTGCAGAACAAACAATCGCAAGGAGGCCCTCTCATTCTCACCAGAGAGTAGAATGTTAGGAGCCTAACTGTAATGCCACCTGCCGTCAGCTACCGTAAGTTTTTTCACAACAATAGGAAAATTATCGACTAACAAGATCACAGAAAGAAAAAAAATGAATATATTTGTAATAAGTGTTGCCATAATATATAAAATTTGGAAATAATTTTTTCGCATCGCTCGTTTTCTTTGAATCTGAGTGTACACTTAGCCTAAAGATATAGAAACAATGATTCAGTCCTATTTGAGCCACATTTTAAATTACTTTCCGTTAAGGAAGAACACAGTGATAACAATTACAGCGTATTTCTATATAACAATGGTTTTCAACAGCCGGTCCGCGAAATTGCTGTACCGGTCCTCGGCAAATTAATATGTTCAATTATTTAACACTCATTATGTAGATTTCAATGGTTCAAAATTAGATTAAAATTTACATTTTCTTTCCAAAACAAATAGAATCTAAAAATATTTTGGCATCCTTTGAACGTCAAATAAACCTCTAACTTTGAAGCATCTTCCCAGTCCGTGAAAGATTTTTGCTATAGTTTGCCGGTCCGTGAGTACAAAAAAGTTGATAAGCACTGCTATATAAGATCGTGTACATATCTAGTGCGAATGTTGCGGCAGACAAGATTTTTCAAAAATGTCTTTTGTCTAAAATCTTGTATATCTTGCAACACTGCGTCCATCTTCATCCTTCATCGCGTGACGATCGCTAAATAAAACCTCTAACTCACACGAAACAAGATACCTCCTTTTTCTAGCTTCGTAACAGCATCAGTAAGTGAACTGAACTTCTGGTGCTTATAGGGCAGAATGTGACGTTGCCAAGCGTGTGTGTGTATATATATGATGGTACTCCCATTCCCCCGGTTTCCTCTATATCTCTAAGGTCAATCGTGTAGCGTTAATTGGTAGCAGTAATGAGATTGAGATTGATTGGTGGTTGAAACTAGCGCAACAACCACGACCACAAATAAACAACAAGGTCATAAAAGCATCGTTTGAGGTCACAGCGCCAAGATCAAATTTACGCCACTCAGATAACAAACTTTCTAACTTAAGAATCAGTCACTGAAAGTAAACGGTCTATGCAATGCACCACACTATGTAAGATAAATTATAGTCAGGGATTGTCCCAGGATTTTCAATTTGGGGGGGGGGGGGTGTAAAGTCAAAATTGGGAAGGTGTAAGTGGAGTTTTGCACAGGTTTTTTATCGATTTTTGGCCGTAACAATTTTAAAGTTGAGAGTGCGTTCAAGAATTTGGGGTTGACACCCCTCATAGAGGGTTCTGGCAAAATCATTGATCGGAAAGAGTAAAACAAAGCGAAATAACACGTTTGCTTAGATAGTATTATTATAATTGGTTTAGATTTGGAATTGCCATTATTTTGTTTTTGAATTTGAATGTATATTTGGTATACAGCAAAACATAACCGTGTTGATTCAACACATTTCGGTGTCCCAGGAAGACTGCTACTTTTCTGTGTTAAATCAGCACAATAAGCGGTGTTGATTTCATTGGTTAATGTAGATTCAACACTTTAATAGTGCTAGTATGCCCCCCATTGTGTTGAAAGAGCATTGAAAACATATCCATGCATTGTGTTGAACCACAGAAATCAGCAGCACAAAAAATGGTGGTTGTCCTGGGATACCAAAAAGTGTCGAATCAACACAGCTATTTCTTGCTTTGAATGTATGTATCTATGGCTCAGGCCAGGATAGGGTAGGGATAAGTTGTGGTAAGGGCGTAAGTTGGAGGTACGATCACGGTATTTGCCTGGTGTCATTGAGATAAATACCTCGAAAAACCTCAAGCAAGATGGTCGGCCGCTAGTACCGAACCCAGAACATCCCCAATGGGACGCCAACACTCTATCAAGTACTCTACGGCCATGTTAAGTCATCCATTGTATGAACTAAGACAAATGTTGTGTAGTGTCAAGAGGTAAAGTACGCCCGCCATTTTGTATCTTTCAATTTTTACACTTATAACCATCTGACCTCATTTCTTTATTGTTTAAAAAAATACTATTTTTCTTAGATAATAAATAGAATTTTGAAAAGTTGTCCTATAAAAAATATTTGGTTTATTTAATATTTTTGATACTTTTGGAATGGTATAATATTCTTTGTAAATTTATGTGACATATTTATACATACATTTGAATGTGTTCATATTATTGTTTACATAGTTTGTGTTCAAATATGTGTTTTGATTTATATAATAGAGGAAGATAATTTGAAATACATAGTATATAAGATAATTACTGAACTCGATTTCATATGTGAGTAGGGAACGGCCAGTACACACAATAATATTTGAACGTTTTCCTCCAGACAGCATTTCTCTAGATCTTGGAAGGGATTTTCAGCCCTGTTAAGACATATCAAATGAGATCGTCATAATCTTCGTGATTTTCTTTTAATGTCTTGGTTGTCTGAGTGCAAATAGGTAAGCTACAGGACAATATTTAGGGAAGGCTTGAACGTAAAAGAAAAGAGCCTACATCTGCTAGGTGACAGGATATTTAAAATGTGATGATGACGATCAGAAAAACAAACGTGTATTCTAATCAATGAAGAAATATCGAAAGTTGCATAGGTTTAGAATTTGAGGCATCTAAAAGTTAACGGGAACGTCACAAATGACGTAATATCTCGATAAAATGACGTCGTCATCATCACTAGCTTTTGTGAAAGGGGTGGGTCCTTCAAGGCAAAGTTAAGAACTCTTCATTCATCCCGATCTTGCCTCTTTGTTCTTGTCTCAACATACAATTTATTTTCCTTAATTCTATCAAGGAGCCTGATTCATCTTCTTCCTCTTCCTCTCTTTCCTTCAATCATAGTTTCAATTGCATCTCTGTGCAGCCAATGTCTTAATCAGTTTCTTTTTGTCTTATTTATTGTATCTAGTATTGTTCGTCTGTCACCCACTCTCTTCGTAACTTGCTAATTAAGCATCTTCTGTGTCCAACTACTTTTTTTATTCTTCTCCAGGTCCACGTTTCAAAAGCTTTCAATTTAGTTTCTCCAATCCTTCATAGAGACCACGTTTCTGATCCATAGGACACAAAACTCTATACAAAACATGTAATCAAACTCTTCTTCGTCTTTGCTATTTGTTACAACATTGAACGGTCCCAACCCACGACCCCACGCTGCAAAGTCTGCTGCCTTTATCACTCAGCCACACGGCTAGTAGAACAACTGTTACTCTTGCTTTCGTCTACTTTTTCAAGCGTAGACATTTTGCCTTTTTTCTCGCAATCCGTATTCACTTTGCACAAATTTCTTTCCATTTCGTATACAGGTCGCTGAACCCTCCGCAACGATTTACGTGGGGGTTTTAATTTCCACATCCCAGTTGCTTCATTTCCGTGCGAGACAAAATGGAAGGTGCCCAAAGAAAGCTCATATTGAAGTACAACTTAGCAAATCAAAACTGTACCCGACAAAAGAATTTGTGAACAGTTCTTAACTAAAAAATGGAGCTTACCGAGAATATGGTATGTTTGTGTGGTATAGAATGTCAATTACTTTTGAAGGACATTATTATATGGAACCTCCTCACCTCAATGCCGCGCTTCCAACAACTTAAAACTTTATTTATTGAGTAAAGTAACTTCGATTATTTGTTAAACTGACATGTTTTATGTCACTAGTGGTCAAGGTATTACGTCATTCGCGACTTTGTGGAATAATATTTTGAGTGCTTTCAACTCTGAAAACACGGGTTTCTACATTTTCATATGAAGTTTATTTTATGTGGATTTTTCTCTCCTAGAGACGAACCCAACAACCTGACTAAGATTCTGACAGCCCTTTTCCTCAGTCATACTAGGCAAATGGTGGAGTGGTACCTTCAAACTAGGCTCTGGCCGAATAGCTTCCAAAATTCTCTCCTTCACCTGATTTCGACCTGATCCTAAAATGCCTAAAGGTATTGTAACAGCAGCCGTCGGTATCTCAGCCAATGGTTGTACTAAACAGAAAAAAAAAAATGAATACATGCATACCACTGTTTCATTGAGTGATGTTTGGTCGTAATCCTAATTGGCGGAGGTTGCTTCTTGAAGTCTAATCTCCATGCTAAGCAGTGGGGAGTGTTCTTCGCGAATCTAACTATCTAGAGGAGATCCCTTCTTGAAGCCGAATATTCCGACGCGGAACCTTGGAAGAAGTCGTTTACTTATCTCCCGTTTTCTCCCCATTGTTGGAACCAACTGAAGAGGGTTCAGGATTTCCGAATCAGAGGACCTAAAGTATCTTGTGCAGCGAGATCTACGAGAGGGGAACGAACCCAAGGACCGTCATATTTTCACCCCATGTGACCATACAGACACTCGAACAGTGAAGCTGAACATACTATTAAACCATGAATACATTCAAATTCTTGTTTCATTCTCTCAGCAATTCACCCAGGAGCGTAACTACTGTGCGCAAAACCCTGCAATGCGGGGGGTGACGCTTTCCAGGGAATCCTTCACCCTAGCCTCTCAATGGACCGAATCTACCTCAGGCCTTGAGTATTCTCTTGCGGGGGGGGGGGAAGGCATACAATGTAGTTAAGCATCTGAATTCACATCTTCAATTTTACCCATGATTTTCGCCAACACCCTGTATAACGCTTTTCAAATACTTGTTTTATTTTTTTTCCCCTCTTACACACTATTATAATAACTTCGGAATAATTCATTAAGTCCTTTCCTTTCAAAAAAATTAGGATTCGCAATTTTCTACATCTCTTTCCAGCATCTTTCTATCTCTCTCATTGCGTCAGTCGCAAGCAACGTCCATTTCGTATGACGTAAAATCGTTTATCCAGTGACCTTGTTTTTCTTTGTCCTTTTCCCCCCCTTACCATTAACAAAATTGAACAATTCCTGGAAACATATCGAAAATTATCCATCAGGTCTCTCATCACTTGCAACATTGAGCGACGGACGAAGACAGACCGGATGCGATGAGATATAATAAAAGGCGTGGACCTTTAAAAAAAAACATTGACTCGCTTCCGGTTTAATAATAATAATGACACAAGATGGTCAACAAAAGAAAAAAAAACTGGTTTTCATGTCTCTTTATAACAATGAAAGAGGAGGTCAAGGACAAATTATATTGACTCATGAAGAAACGGGGTCTTCTTGCTATCCGTAATCCTTCAAGATTCAAAGCCAAATTACTAGGAGAAAGAAATGAGGCATAGATGGCTCTGTCCATTCATTTCTAAAGAAGTAATTTTGCAACATCAAAGAAGTGGAGAGAACAGTGCATCTCTTTTGAGTTCTGAATTTCGTATATTATTCGTCTTCAGTAGTGAATTGAACGGATCTAATATTACCATAATGAAATTTCAGCTAACGTACAAGAAAGAGAACTCGCTCTCTGATCACTTAATAAGAATGGGAAATATCCCATTGAGATCGTTGGAGATAGGAATTATTTTTTATTTTTAAGTCACTGCTCTAGTCAACAACTAGCCTTGCTCAGCCTAAGCGTCCTTTTTTTAAGCAAATCGGCTAACTTTAATGTTAGTATCGAATTTACCTGATCACGACATAAGGATTATTCTCCCGAGAGCGGCCGTAACTCAATAGATAGAGCATTTGTTTTACAATTGGGAGGTCCAGCGGCTGACCATCCTGATTGAGATTTCTCCAGAAGGTCCTCAGTGACTGTAAACAAATCAACATTCTAATTCCTGACGGAATCATTTCCGTATCCTTTATTCTATTCCATCCTGGTCTGAGTCACAGATGTCTAAAGAGTATAAATTAATAGCCTAAATACTGCAAAGTAAAATGAGTTCGCTTTTCTTTATATTTCACTTTAAGTATCGTTTCAACAGTTCAATAGTCACTTTCCATCAATAGTGAACCATCCATTTTGGGTGCTGGTGGAGGGGTGAGGTTTACTAACTTAATTTCGCTTTGTTGCTGTGTCCCAGAGAATCTATTAGGATCTCAAAATTGGGGGTGTAAATAGAGTTTGGCAGGGTTAAACCGTAAAAAAAATTAAAGTTGAGTCTATGTACTCGAGAATTTTTAATGTGTCACTGTGAAACGGACTGGAATCTATAGGCTGAAGGTCCGGTGAATAAGATGGGTGAGGATTTTTCTATTCAAATTAATGTAAATCCCACAGGTTATCCTTGCTGTGTGGGTGGGCGAGTGTTGTCTCCATGCGTCAGCACACCTTTAGGGTTGACTAGTGCAGAGCGCTTGTCCAGTAATGCAACCCGTAGCCGTTTTCAACTGCTGGGAGTACACCTGCGCCGTGATCACTGATACGGGAATAAGTTCCTGAGGTTTTGGAAACGCAATCGGGGTGGAGTTGGCAGCATTGACACGTAACCAGGACAGGCGCTTTGTGCACTCACATCAATCCTAGCTCGAGTAGTGGCGAAGACAAATGGAGATATCCAAGCAACTTGTTCGGAATTGTCTGCTTTATGAAGGTGGCCTTGTCCGCAGCCGAATCAAGTCGTCGGAAAACGTCAAGCTTTTGGGGATAATGCTGTCAGTCACCACCGCGCTCCAGGAAGTCAGGTCAGCAAATTTGTCCCTATGTGATGGAATCCTCAGTGGGCGCCCACAGGCCTTGTATGACGAGGCCTTGAAAGTGGCTATAGATCAGGACAGCAGCCAAACGTGTGGTGAGCTTGCCGAACGCTTCCAGGTTTCTGATGAAACAGTCGGACTTCACCTCCACCGCATAGGAAAGGCGTACAAGTATGGCAAGTGAGAACTCCACACACTGTGGAAATCCAACAAGGACCCAAGAGTGAGCCTGTTTGTCGTTGCTTTCTTGGCACTAAAACACACCCATATTCGATTGAGTGCTCACCAGTGACGGAAATTGGGTCCTTTATGAGAAGCCCAAGCGTGCCAGACATTAGTTGTCGCTGCGGGACCCTGAGCCTTACACTACAAGGCCACATCTACCCCGACGCAAGACAATACTGGAAACAAGTCACTAATGGTACACTACGAGCTGGTACCACCAGACCAAACCATCACATGTGAACCTGTACTGGGAGTAGTTGAAGAATGTCACATTGCCTGTGGCGCGTGTGGCGAAGAATACCATACAGCGACTTGGCTGGGAGCCACTGTATCATCCCCCGTACTTTCAGGACCTTGCGCTAACAGATTGTTACCTCTTGCATTCCCTGGACAACCACCTTTGCTGGAAATACTTCGCCAATGACGCAGACTCTTACGTCATTCTTTGCATCCAAGACACCCAGTTTTACCGTCAGGATATTGCGAAGCAGCAGGAACGTTGGTAAAAGGTGTTGGATGCTGATGGGAATTACTTTGAGGACTAACGGTAAAGCACTTTCTGTTTCTGTCTACTGAAAACGGTAAGATTTTTTGGTTTATATTACTATAATCAACTTTCGTTGTTCACACTACCATTCTCCGTTGGCTATTTTAAAGTACTCTCAGAAT
>JAGDQP010036743.1:0-18924 GCA_022664845.1 Lepisma saccharinum | reverse complement strand
GACTTGGACACCAGTCATAAAGAAAACATACATGAAAACGACCAATCAGCGTCAAGCTATAGGCCAACCAATCAGAGACACAGATTCTTAAGCTCCGCCCCCTACCGTTACTATATATAGTACACATGAACTGGTCTCAGTAAACCACTTAAAGCAGCAGGCCCTGATAACATTCAAAACATATGTATTAAAAATCTACCTCATGAAGCCATACTCCTTCTAATTCTAATAATAAATGCAATAATGAAGCATGCTTACTTTCCTTCAGCCTGGAAACTAGCTAAGGTAGTAGCATTGCCTAAACCAGGAAAGGATCCCAAATTCCCTCAGAACTACAGACCAATAAGCTTACTTAACACACTAGCAAAAGTAACTGAAAAAGTCTTGTTAACACGAATAAAAAGTCACATAAAAAACCACAACATATTACTAGAGGAACAATTTGGATTCAGAGAGCATCACTCTACTACACACCAACTTGTCAGATTAGTGGAGTACATTACAGATAAATTTAACAAAAAACAAGGAACAGGGACAGTATTTTTAGACATAGAGAAGACATTTGATCGAGTTTGGATTACAGGACTTCTCTACAAACTTATACAGATAAACCTACCAGACATATACACATATATAATAAGTTCTTACTTAAAAGATCGTAAATTTTATGTCTCAGTAGGGAAATCAGAATCAACAAAGAGAAACATCCAAGCAGGGGTTCCACAAGGCTCGCTTCTAGGACCTACACTATTCAGTTTGTTCATAAATGACATACCCAAAACACCAAACACAGAAATAGCACTTTTTGCAGATGACACTTGCATATATACTAGAAGTTGGCAACCAAAACTAGCAACTAGATATCTTCAGGAACACCTAAACAAACTTCAAGATTGGTTTCAAAAATGGAAAATAAAAATAAACACAAACAAAAGCGAGTCTGTATACTTTACAAAAAGAAAAAGAAAACCAGACACTAAATTAAAGATGCACAACCAAGACATACAATGGAAAGACTCGGCTAAATACCTAGGAGTTAAACTAGATTCAAAACTAAACTTTGCCACACACATAAATACACAGATCGGTAAAGCAGTTGGTAGATTAACAGAACTAAAAAGCCTTTTAGCATACAGTCAACTCAGCACTAAATCAAAAGTCATACTATATAACTCATTAATAAAACCAATTCTAACATACGCAGCTCCTGCTTGGGGACATGCACCAAAGACACATCTTAAAAAGTTGCAAATATTCCAAAACAGAGTAGTACAGCTAATTACACAATGTCCAAGGTACACGAGATTAATTCCACTACAGAAACAAATAAACATAGTACCAATGACAGACCATCTAAAACAACTCGCACAAAACTTCTACATCAGCAGTAACAACACACAAAACAAACTTGTAAATTCACTCGGAAATTATGATATAGGAAACCATCTCAAACATAAACGCCCGCTTCAAGTGTTAACATAAATAAAACCAAATAACAGAAACTTCTCTCCTCCCGGGTCAAAACAAATACATACTTATAAAAAAAAAAATGAAAGAATGAATGAATGGTTTGATGAAAGCAAGGAAGTATGTGAGAGTAACTGACGTGCCCAGGAGGAAACTAGAACCCACTCCCAAAACTAATAAATTATATTTTCACAGGTTAGAACAAGGACGAACGGCACCAAGGAGGAAGCTTCGGACTTGCACATGCGCGCTACAAGCGCTGCATGCATGTGCAAGTCATGCATGTATAAAACAACACTTGTCAGATAGGATGCAACTCAATAAATAATAATTACAGACATTTACCTGAGTTTTTCCACCCTTCACGCATGTGTGGTTTACCAGGTAAAACTATAATAGTTAGAACCGATAAGGGGTTTTTACAGTAAATGTCGCATGTCATTTCTGGTTTTTCCCTCTTTGAAAACACTTCACGCGCTTTCCTGTCATCTTGTTTCTCTTTCTTTCTTCTAATACACACTAAACCGATACGCGGTAAATGTCTCCGTATAGATAGAAACCGTAGCATCCACACCCGCGCCATAACCTGTAGTTGCATGACTGCATGTAGGAGAGTCGCAGTAGTCAGAGTTGGCGGCTCACTCACTTGGCGTTCTTGGAGGGGCCATGTTATCACAATGTTTCTGTTTCTGTTTCTCAGTATACTTGCCCTGAAGATGAGAACAATGTCTGTTCTTGAAACGTCGGCTCTATCGTCGGACTTCACCTGGCTGATATCCCGAGAACATCTGTATAATATTCGCCGCCAGGAAAGCTTCAATTCTTATTTCAAGTATCAAGTAATCATAGAAATAAATGAACTGCAGAAATATCAATTTCCCTGAAATTTGTTTACGAGATGATTGTTGTGCGGTTTGCGTGAGCTAAATTATGCCTAAAGGCCATAAATTAATTTAAATGATGGTCTGGTCTGAGGTGTTGGGATAGGTTCTTGGCTTCGCAATATTGTTAATTTGTAGAGTTAAGATAATTAACAACTAACAGAATCGAATCAGTTCAAAGAATAGAATGGCCCGAAAACACAAAGTTTACATAGATCATTTTCTTTCCTTTATCATTTAGGAGGTGCTATGTAATATTTCAAACTCCAGATGATATTACACTTGTATTGCAAAGATCTTTTTTTTAAATATATATCTGAAAGTTTATGATCATCACTTTTATCAGCTAAAAAGTGTGATTTATATAGTTAAATTCTTCAGTAGTCGATTCTGTCGCATTTGCTCGTTCATTATTTCCTACTTTCGTTTCTCACTCAATGTTTTCTCAACCTTTTAATTTTGAAACAGTATTTATAGGAGGAAGTAAAGCTTAACAGAAACAATTACGTAATGAAATATTTATACTTACTAAGCTTCAGACAATTCTAATTATTTATCAATATGTATTTCATTCACTTCTTCTTTTGTACGTGGAACGATAACAAACTATTTTTGTTGATATTAATTTAATGGTACTTTCCATTCATCGTTTATCATATGATGTAATCAAATAAAGCCTCCGAGCCATGTTTTGTCTTCAATTTATTGATGGTAACTTGAGGATTTAACAGACACAAAAGAGAATGAAAATTCCACCCATCTTTTGAGACCAGCTTTAGGCAGACTTTGCTTCACAACAAAAGACAAGTATAGTTCATTCCCTGTGTTCTTAATACGTCTCTTTCTCTTACACCACCCCTTCTCTCTAACACTCTTCCTCTATTTCTGCTTTTAACCCTCTTCTTCTTTGCATTTTGATTCAAAAGGGGAGAAGAATAAGAAGGTATGTCTTTTGTAATACAATGGAAGGGATATAGTTTTGAAGAGAAAGCAGCTGGAAATACGGGAAGAAATTTTTGTATACTTCCTTTTAATCCAACACTTCTCAAGAAGCAGCGATATACTTAATAAGTCCCCTGTGAAGTCCCTTTGATGGAGTAGAAAAGGGCCGGAAGCAGTTTGAGAATAAAGAGAGCGACGTCTTGGGCACGGGCTTTCAAGAATGTACAATGGAAGAGAGTTGGAAAATCTGAAAATCCTGAAGCATATATCAAGCCTGCTTCTGCTGCTATCTTCTAGTGTATTGTTTTAGAAGACTTCGACTGAAAATACTGAATGTCGGATAAGCCGTCAACATGGTAAATTCCGACAATAGATTTTCATTATCAACAAAAGCGTCGTTCCTTATGCTGTAACTTCGATAACTTGAAGACGCTCCTAAAACAAAAAACTCTATACTTATGGCCACGGCCATACTACGGCTGCTATTATTGATAACAATATCAATACAACAACATTGCATGATAAACACGGAAATTATCGATCATCAAAGCTACAAGCACACAATAACACTGAACACAGCAATGAACTGATCATCATTCAAACTAATTAAACTTAATTTATTAATTTTGTTATTGCTAGAAAGAATAGCAAATTGGGCGGAGTAAAAAATATACGAAGAGGTTGTCTGAGATACAATAGCCAAACTACAGTAAACTGCAATTATTTCTTTACGGTATTATTGCCAAGTTATTAATTGTTCATCATTTAAAATCACTTTCTGATACAAATCTTTCACGAAATAGGGCATGCTTACTTATTTTATAAGTGCACCAAGTTAGAAAAGCACAAGAAGCAGTTGATAATGATGACAAGGTACAGGAAAACATATACCGTAGTTTTGCAGCAGATACCAATACATGACTGAGTTGCATGAAGTTATTGAAATAACTATTAAAATAAGGTTAACCAAATAATTACTGTGTCCAAAACACAGAATATTAGCAATAACTACATAAGAGTTGTCCAATTTGTGTGCAATGTTTTGTAGTATAATTTTCATTATTAGTTGTATGTTATCTGAAATTTACTAGATGTGGGTGGCAAATTTGAAAATGGAGTCGTGTATAGTAAATAACGTATTCAAATTATTAACCTGTGTTATGAAAATGGACATTCAAATGAAACTATTTCGTAAATTGTGTGATTATTACTTTCATTACCGTTGTCTAAATGAAACAATGATCATAACAATGGAAAAATATATATAAAACAGTTGGTTTTGATGAAGATAAACAAACACCAATGCGCTCATAAAGCGGTCGTTCACAAGAGTCTTGCTGTTGAAAGTGTTGCGCAAGATCTAATCACGGCGATCCCAGTAATTGGATCACAGCAGACAAGCACATGGTACATTTTGTGTAAGGATTTGTCGTTGAAAGTTTACGAAATTCGATTAACACAAGAATTCTTGTCAGTGTTACCACTCACTGCGTGGAAGCATTGTCAATCGGGTGGAAGGATAACAATCTGAATTTATTTGCAGTTGGTCGAGAAAATAATAAACTTCAGCGGTGAGGCACATTTTCAGCTGAATGGATATGGGAATATGCATACAGTCCAATTTAATGAAAGAGAATCCACAGGTAAATCAGCAGAAACCGTTAGATTCTTAAGGAGTAACTGTTCGTTTTATGTTGTGGTCTGGTGATGTGATCGGCTCATTGGAAGTTCTGGATTTGCACGATGTTTGAAGGAAACTTTAAACTTATAACGGCAGAAGTTTTCAGAAGTGTTATCTCCAAAAGAAGTGATGGCAATTATTCACTAAAATCCTGTTGAATAGACTTCTTCCTTTGGGTCATGTGAAAGAGCGGGACTTGAAGAACGACACCAAGAATTGTTGCAGACTGAAAACCCAATATCCAATGTGGTATTGATAGTACAACGTGTTTTATTAAACGATATAAAACGGACTTTGGAACATTATTTCCCATTGAATCATAACCGATTAAAATCCCTTAAAGTAAGCCTATAAATTAATAATCTAAGTTGAGCCTATACGTTAAAGTATGAATGTAACATAAGAATATTATGATCGCATAGCAAAAGCTAAATCTAGTGCTTGATTCAATAACTATATATAAACATATGCGAATGTGATAGGGTTGCTCAGCTGATTGTCTCTAATTTCATTCAAATTTAGAACATTGGTTTTATGATCTGGAAAATTTAATTTGTCCAAAGTTTTACGTTCAAATGCGCAATAGTCGGGCTCAGGAGGTTTTGGTTAACGGGTCACCAAACTACAATATTCGCACTACAAGATTGTAAACATACTATTTATTACTCAATAATTGTTTCGAAGTTGTAAAGTAAACACAGAATGTTTTGCTACTAAAATTAATTTCACTCCCATATCATTTGTACCTCACAAACCAAGTGTGAATGTTTAATACGTCATGTGGTGAGGTTCTCAGCAATAGGGGGACGAGATTTCCTTTAATATCATTAGGTTTTGCTTAAGTTTTAGAAGTGATATACTTTGTATATT
Source organism: Lepisma saccharinum (assembly GCA_022664845.1). Lineage (NCBI taxonomy): Eukaryota > Metazoa > Arthropoda > Insecta > Zygentoma > Lepismatidae > Lepisma > Lepisma saccharinum. The sequence continues at coordinate 13,083 of JAGDQP010036743.1, read as the reverse complement.
ACCTCTTATATGCAAAGGGTGCGAGGAAAGTTTTACAACGTGAAGCAACCGTTGGTCGCACGTTGTGGTAGTTCCTTTCGTGCTGCCTGTAGAAGGAGCATTGGGTGTTAGTTGCTTACAGCTCTGGCGATGAGAAGTATTAACAATGTCGTCCTCGTCAAAAGTGGAATATGACAATTTTGCGATATAATTTTGCCCGAGGGTTACGTGTTAATTAGTGTTTGGAGGAAATGGCTCCTGTGCTGGGAGAGGACTGTCTTCATCGCAATACCACATTCAGGTGGTATCAGGAGTTCAAGAGAGTGAATTTCAAGCTGGAAAACGTTCCAAGATCAGGACGTCCACTCTCGTCTGTCACTGAGAAGAACATCGCTACTATTACCAAGATGCTCGAGGTCGACTAGTGTGTGACCTATCGCCAAAGAGAAAAATGTTTAGATATTCCGACAGAGGGAATTCACACCTCTCTATACTAGCAGCTTCAAGTTAGATAAGTTTGCTCTCTTTGGGCGCCCCATGCCTTAACAGACAAGAAGATGGCACAATGTGTTCATGCTCATGCTGAAGCTTTAGATGCTCAAGCAGTTTGAAATTGCAACTTCTTGCTATGAAAAATCATCGTGACAGATGACAAAATCTGGCTTTACTATATTACCTCTGTACTCCCTGGGGGAACGGGATGTTCGTGTTCTAGTAGTCAAATTGTATATGGTTGATAAATCGCGAGAGGATATGACGTAGCTCATGAAGTTACATAGAACGAGCAATGAGAGTTTAGATATACTTTTAGCACGTAGTTTCTTTGTAAGCAACACCCTGGTCAATTCAATTAATGGTCCCTAATACATATACAAATATCTATATACATTTACATGCACATAACGCAATTCAGATCATCCATTACTTAGATTTATAGCGCACAGAACGTAATAATTAAACACATTCACGTCACCTGCTAACTGGTTGACTGATCTAGCTGGTATCGCTGACGTCAGTAGTCTAAAGTAAGTTTCTATGCGTATTCGATCACTGAATTATGTCTCTACTAGAATCGATTACTCTACTATATCTTATGCACATCACTGACGGAATTTTGATATAAAAGCTCTCTTGGAGATTGATCAAGTCTTAATGGCTGGCGTGAGCGGTATTTGAACCTCGCTCATCTGAAGTAGAAGTTCTGATTGAAGATGAACACTGAACTCAGTGTTTTAGAAGTAAACTTTATGTCCGATAAAATAATAAATAGTTTCTGATGTACGAACACTGTTCATGAGCCTCGTATAACTAGACTCGAGAACAGCTGATGAAGAGTGGTGACTGGGTCAAGAGTTGTCTTGAATCCTTGTCGCTTTCTGTACATATTTTAATAGAATCCTCATTATGACAAGTGGTACATTTTTCTTATTCTTTGGGGAAAAGGACGTGTGCTTTGTCAGCAGTCCACGAGCTTGATCTTTGTAGTATTTCATTATTCAGTTTCTGTCTCTCCTGGAAGAGTTTGCAATATTTTATATCCCTGTCATTGGATATACACGTATTCATGGAAACTGAAATTACCTTGCGTTGTAGAAACATAACTCTCGGATTCATTACTCAGCTAGACATTTAAACAATTGACACTTCTGCAGGTGTTTACTAAAAACATCTGCCATTACTCATTAGATCTGCATTTGAAATAATACTGAATTCTAAGCATGAAATATTATATTGGCTGATCTTTTCCTTTGCATTGTCTAAAGGAAACGACAGACGAACATGTTTTACCAAATCATTATTTCTACGTGCACGTAAGTTGCTATGAGGAATTTCTTCTTATAACTCATTCTTAAAAGAATTCACATTCTAATATCTGACAGGTTGTGGATGGTATTTCTAAATCATTTAACGATTCCTGAAGGATTTCAATGACATTTAAAAAAGTTCAAAATTTACTTTTAGTGTGAATTTTAATATCCTTACTGTTTTAGGAACCTCTTTGAGTTAAGAGCAGGTGGTATAAGTAGCTCTACAGATCTTGTTTCTTTTGGATAATGTAGACATGAACAAATCACACCTACCTTCAAACCACACTTGTAAATAACCAATCGGGTTAGCGGAAACATGAGGAGGGCAATTCCTGATTTTTCTTTTGGGATTTATAGGAAAAAAATGTTGCAAGTTGACGAGCGTTTTACATAGTGAAATTTTACGTAATGTTAAGTAGCGCAAATATAATTTAAAGGATTTTTAAATTATAATGAGTGGTATGCTTCAGTTTAGAATATATAACAAAATGTGTTCTACTTCTATTTGCAACATAATATAATTTGGAGTAATAAATTTAAACTTTCGAATGATTTTATAATTACGGTACATGCATCTATTCCCTAGCTTTCTTGTAATTGCTGTTAAATGAGTAAAGCCAGTAGTGTTTTTAGGATGCATATTGTTAATCAAGAGTTGGTATATTCAAACTTGTTAAAAGTAAAAGGAACTATCACCAATAATCGTATAAAACGATATATGTATACATATATATAATCGTATAAATCGATATATAAGTTTTTTGATATATAAAAGGAAATCATACAAGCTAAGATCAACTACTACTAAAGGACGAAAAACATTATATCGTTGCTCCACAAATGAAACACATTAAGTAAAAAAGCGATTTTGAGTTAATGTGGTTTTCTAGACTTAAGATGTGCATTCTTTCGATTGTTGAAGAACAATAGTGTATAGTGTTGATCGTCAATAAATGAGTATTAATTAATAATTTAGAAAATTCACTAATTTACGAAATTATTTTCATCGTTATCTGTTGTCGTAGGAATACGTAAATATCATGAACATAGTCGCAAAATGTAAAATTTTCTTAAATGACAACATGGGTGAAGTGATAAATAGTGTTAGTAGTCTTTAGGTTCTATTTACAAAAGCATATGATGTGAGCATTTACTACGCTGTAAAAGGAGTACCTTTAACTTATTGGTACAAAATACCAATTTGTTACCCATAATTTTTTAGAGGTAGTGGCGCATGCAGGCTTGGGTTTAGAGGGGCGGTACTTTGCCTTCTAATTCTTGGGAGTGAACAGATTAAAAGAAAAAAGCGAAAGTAAAATATGAATCCCTGTACCCTTCATTGATTCTAAGAAATTGTGGGTACATTATACCACCGATTTTTTAGAGACAGTGACGGGCACAGGGATTCATATTTTACCATCGTTTTTTTTATTAATCTGTTCCCTACCAAGTACTGGGAGGCAAGGAACCGCCCATTTAAACCCAACCCTGGGTTCGCCACTGCTTCTAAACAATTGTGGGTACAAAATCGTTCAAAGGCAAAGATTTTGCTGTGCAATTTCTTTGAAAACTTTGTGAGAAATTGCGTTTGGAACTCTAAAATATTATGGAGTCAACTTGGTAGATGAGGTAATATTTTACACTATTTAACCTTATGAACGCTCCAACTGCCATCGTTAGCATAAAAAACTCCTGAAAATATTATCACTGTGATAAAGTGTTATCTCATGTTTTGTTATCCAATAGGACCCAACTTATGTACTGAATTCGTTAATGCCACAAATTTCAGATCAGCATTGCGCGCTGGGAAGGGGAAGTATGTGGGTTCTAATCCCGCTGCCAAACACCGTGGATGAAAAGTTTCAGAGTTTCCATCAATTTCACGAGACTCCTGGTGAGTTGATAACATAACTAAAGCCTTGCCCACTAACTTCCACTCAGGAACGATGTTTGGGAGCAGGATTAGAACCCACGTGATTTTCCTTCCGAAGGCGCAATGCTGATCTGAAATTTGCGGCATTAATGAATTCACCATAGGTTGGTTGTTATTGGATAACAAAGCATGAGATAACACGTTTAAATTAATAACAGTAATGTACTTATATAATATTTGCATCTGGGAGGGATCAGAGAAATTAATTAACACGTCCACTTCATCAATAACTTTAATCTTACATTTAAATTATCTCCACGCAATCTTTAATATAAAAGTGAATAGGAAATGTATAACTTCAACACATATGTATGGAGTGTTGTCTATTGTTCAGGCGTTCAGCACGAAATTTCGAAACTCTTGAAGTCCTGTAACTCGTATTCCGCTAAATTCCGAAATGTAGTACTACAGGAATGTTCATTTGAACACATCATCAATGCACTGTGCAAGTTTCATGTTGATTTTCTTGTCCCACCGGAGACAGTTTCCTTGTTATTGAGTTTCACTTGAAAACCAAACGACATATACCAAGTTGATTCTTTGTTTCCATCTATGAATATTAGGTTTTGCTTAGGAATATTATTCTTAAAAAAATAAATAAGGACTAATAACAACTAAGGACTCCTACCTTAACGTATGGGACGACATGTTGCTGTATTACTACGTCTTTGGTTAGTGCGAATGGTATCTTAACTCAGAGTTATTACAGAGTGAATCGTGGTTGTTTTAACTTGGAAGGTGTGAAATACTGTTTTCGTTCAGGGTTTCTTTTTAGTACTCCGGTGAGTAGCTCAACAGGCTAAAAATGGAATACCATCAAGTGTATTGCTAACTGCACAAAAAGGCTTTTCTAGGAACTCAAAATGTTTTGTATAAACAAGAGAAACTGTTTTCCAGTCGTAATAGACAAAGGGATGGTAACATTTATGTAGAACTTTATTCGACGATTATTATCTTACAAGAACACATCAGCAAAGAAATAGAATTAGTAGCGTTTATCTAAAACATAATTAGAGTAGTTCTGTTCAAAACTGAATAATAAATATATTACTAACCAGTCAGTCGAATATCTTTTATGTAAAGAGATAGTACTTTATACGACAAAGTCATTCAAATGTTTTTTTCCCTAGACATTCCGAAATATAAGAGAAGTTAATTATTTGACTCTGTTTAAAGAGAAATTCTAATTTCATATGATCTTCTTTACAAGTTCAAGACCGGAACGAAAATACCCTTTGGAACGAATCAAGCTGCAAAAGTGAAAACACAAAAGCAAAACTAATTTTTAGATAGGCTTATTGATGTCATAGGCCATTGGTATGGCTTGGTAGATCTTAAGTTTGAATAGTCATTTAAGGTTTTTAGACAACATTGGCTCAGACCGATATATTTTTGGCGACGCATCTACACAGACACATGCACCTACAGATCCCCCCACACACACACTTTTCAATGCACGTATAGTGTCAGAAAATTGCTTACTTTTGAATAGATTAGGAAGGTATTTTTTAAAACTCTGCTGGTTTTTAGTTACACACTTTCTCTCTTTATAAACGATATGAAATTAGGATTTTATATTTTCTGTTGGTATTCATGCATTAGCAATACAAAAAATATTTAGCTGTTGGTTTGTTAACATAGTTAACAATGTCAATACACTTATAAAAGAATTTTGCATTTGTAAATACGTTGTTTGAGCATAACCTAACTTGTATATTTTTAATCATAATGAAAGACATCTTTTTTTTATGATATTGAAAATTCCTCATTTTTCGCTCTCTTCTATGATTAAAAGTTACAAAGTATCTCCCTAATCCACCCTCCTCCAACGTGAAGTTTGCTTCTACAACATATTTCAAAGAGGAATTCCAGACAGTTACATGATTCGCCAAAGTTCCAATATTGGTTTTAGCAATGTGAACATCCAAATCGATACAGAAATATCAATATTTGCTTTCAGTAGAGCAGGCAGAAATTATATTTCACGTTGTCTCACAAAATACACACACGACAAACACTCATGCATACGTAAACGCGCTATAGGAACTACAAATTTTAAATATGGAAGGAAAGACGACAGTGATGAAGTCGAAACTTTATTTAAATGGTTGATTCTATTACGTTTCAGACAACTACGAATTGTAGAAAAATGAAACATTCTGCTCTTACACTTTTGTCTGATTTTAAGTAACTTTTTTTGTTTTGGCATTGAATATAATATCTGAAAGATCGAGCATCACTAGGATGGGTACGGCTCCCTTCTGATGTTTATTCGTAGTATTCTCATTGTTTTCTTATTTTAACATTTTTACTGCATAGGATGTAATTTCCTTTTACCATACAACATGATATCCCATTTTACCCGACTATAAATGAATAATACTATATGACGTCTTCGAAAAACTGAACAACCTAACGAAGAAATATTTATAATGAAATTGTAATGTAACCAAGAATCGATTTATTTCAATTAGATTCTTGCCTTGAATGTAGTAGGAATAATAGGCCAGACTGACGTGCTTGAACAAACTCAGTAGAATTTAGTAAGACATCATTTTAATTTACATCACACTCTACCAAAATTGTGATCGTCTTTTTCACTGGATAAATACTGTGTGATATCAACCGTGTCGTTGTGAGGTAAATTTTCTAGTTAGATGCAGATTGAATAATTTCCTTGTAAATTAAGCGTGCTATTCTGTTTTATCAGACCATTCCGTTTTAACTAACTCTCCCTAACTCTCCAAATCAATACAACTTACGTTGTTATCTGTTTGTTGTATCCGTGATTACCAACTAAAGTGTTTTACGTATCCAAGTATATCATATACCTTACTTATCTCATATTCCGGCTTTAAACCATAACTGAAAATAATTGCATGCATACTCATCACCATATTTCGGATATAGTATCGTAACCCCTTAAAGCGTATATTTTCATCCATAACACATAAAATAATTTGCGCTAGTCTATATAAAATCAATATATCAAAAGTCCCGCCATCTAACGTCCCTTAGATAATCCTACGATGTTCATTTGCCTGCATCGTAACACCAGAAGTTCCATGATTACTTCCTTCCAATTCCAGATGCATTGTATTAATTCGTAGTTAGTAACAGGTAAAACATGTTAATAGCGATTAGTAACAAACATTAGTTCTACACCACAAGAACTTCAACAAACAAACATTGTACAATGGTTTTCTGGTTAGCATATCGAGGTTCTATATACTTCCGTAACTATACAAACGCACCACAAAGATTTGCTTACATTGGATTAGTTTGTAATAGGTTAGTTTATGTTAGGTAGGTCGTTAGAAATTAAGTAGTTAGCTTACTATGCAATGTTAAACACTTAAGTTAGTTTATAGGTTAGTCAATTCCAAAACATGGTTTCAGTTTAGCTGTTGCACCCAATGCTCTGACCTACCCATATCGTCTCATACTCGAAAACTGTAACAGAAAAGCCCTATATCTTGTCATATTACGAATAATTATGCTCAATATTTTCTGTTGACTTCAGCTAACGATATGTAATAAATCACATTTTAAAATATACACTTCTAGCTCAAAAATGGATGAAATTCATAAACTGATAATCAAATAATTTATTAAACGAACTACAAATTTAACTAGATGAAAAATCTTTGATTCAATCTGTAATATAACTAAAAGCATTGAGTTGTACACAAATGAAAAAGATACTAAGGATAAAGTGAAATCCCTTTAACTAATACGCGTAATTATGAACGCCAGTTTATATCGTATAACAGTATGAATCGCAACGACATTTTTGAACTTTCTTTAACAATGTCTGGTTAAGAAAGTACATTGTGAGACAACTAGTTACACTCACTCTCCTTTCCTCCTGTGTTGTGAACTCCAATTGTCATCTGATTAGTAGATTATAAGTCTTCTTCTCCTGAGACCTTTAAACACCCTTTTCTCTCACTTCTGAGGCTCTTCAGGCTGCTATATAATCCGTATAACCTTCCTACACTTTTTGGTCCCATCACGGATCTGTTAGTAAGTGAAAACATGTAGACTCCTGAAGGGTCCGCTACGTTTCGGCGCCTCCGTTTCGACGCCGCCGTTTCGGCGCCACCATTTTGGCGCAGGCTACGTTTTGGCGCTACCGTTTCGGCGCCGGTTCAGTTCGGCGCCAAAGTGAGGAAAACGGAAATTATTAACATACCTTATAACATAGTAATGTACTTTTTACTTTTACTGTCCTCTGACGACAATTGATGATCAATGAAGTACTTAAAACATTATTTCTTGTACTCTGCTTCTAACAAAGTTTTGAAGCATTATTTATTTTGCACGGTCTGAGCCAAAGATGCCTAAATGACTTAAGTGGCTGGAACTTGTCTGTTATGTACAAGGGCGCTAATAAGATATATTGCTTTTCTAATTTAAATATAAAGTTTTTTGCACATTTTTAACGTAAGAACTTTTACTTTTGCTAAGCCTAAACAAGAAATGCATAAGATGGGGTAAGTAGTGAATATTCGAGATGGAAAAAAAAATCGTCAATAAAGTCATTTTTGGGGCTGCTCCTGACAGAGTTATGAAGCATTATTTAAGTTTCCAGGCTTTGAGCTAAAGATGCCTAAGTATGCAGAATGCATTGTAACTAAAGATGAAACTTATTTTCTTTGAATATAAAAAAAAAACAAATTGCGAAATTGCGCCATTACGAAATTACGAGTAGCGCCCTTGAATTCTGCTCCTCCCTAGTTACGTCCTTGCTATAGCTCAGCCTGTTTATGTTGTAAATAAATAAATAAATTCATTTTCCGCCGAAAAAAACTCCATACTTAAAATCATTAAAAAAATATTATGTTTTTCAAAAGTGCTTACTAAAGTATAAACGTACTAGACTGCAGCTCTTCCATGAAACAGCCCCTGGATCTGCTATTCTGTAGCATCTTATGGACCCAATTTTTAATACCTCTTTAATACAATAGTTTCCCTGGTGTAATTCTTTGGTAAAGCTCTTTCGCCGAAACGTTACTGCGCCGAACGGGCGGCGCCGAACCGGTAGCGCCAAAACGGAGGCGCCGAACTGATCGGGTCCCGACTCCTGAATGCTGTATGATTCGCACAACTTTATAATAATGTTTTGCCCCAGCATTGATCTTGAGGTCTCTGTTTAGAAGAAATTGAGGGTGACTGATTGGAATCTCATCTCCATTATTCATACCAGTATGTCTCTGGAATGACTCTTGCTAATTGTAAATTTCTAAACTGCCTGTAGTGTGGTCTAGGCTAGGGGACTTCTTGCCATAGAACAGGCTAGTTTCGTCCTTTGAGTAATTATCTATATGATTTGGTGTGAATTTATATGACTTGTTAAGATTTAACCGCATCAGATCGCGCACCACTATGAGGAATTGAAAGATTTATGTTGTTAGTCTTTTAAACCTGAAATATTTCTAATGGGACTACTTATGAAATTCCCGGTGTTTACAACGTTATTTCCTTAAAGGAAAGTGTCTTGAGAAATCCAGTAATGTGTCAATTAAATGTTAATATTTGCAGCAATTTTGGAAAACTCTGATAGATTTATTTTTGCTTTTTGAACTTCTGAGAATTTCGTTGTAGTGCAATGTTCGCACATGCGCAGAATGAGAAAACGGTTTCTTATCGCAACCAAACGTTCAATGCTGAAAAAGTGCTTACTCCTTCTTTTTTGCTTACATATGTTAGCAGAAATGGTAAATATTGTCCGTGAATAGGGATTGCAATCCATAATTAACAAATAAAAAAAGTGGTTGAAACATGGCGCAAGCTGAAAGGAACTTTTTTTTAATCTTTTCGGGCTTCGGTTAGTGTATTTGTGACCCTCTGTACTGTTTTCATCAAGTGTTTTCTTATTACTGGCAGCTCAGTCCAGTAAGTAAGACACTGGATTTCTAACTGAACAACCCATGTTCATATCTTGCTTGTGGTTTCTATTTTTGCCCTGAAAACTGTAAGTGGACTGGTTTTTATTAGTCAAGTTGCTGGAAACTTCCACGCATCTATGGTTTGCCTAGCATTTTGCAGGAACGTGATTAAATATTTTTAGCAGCGTAACATAACCAAAACCATGTGTATCTTAAATAATGCATCGTGACATACTTTGGTTTTATGTTTTGAATTTAACTTCAATAACTATACATGGTCTGGACGTAAGCGCTTATCTTGAGTGATCTCCATGTACTTTCCGCACTTATTTTCCTTTTCTCTTTGAATCATTTGACGTTGCCCCATATTTGTGTCTGGCGCACAATATGTCCAAGTCAGTGTTTACAGTGGTAGTACACACGAGAAACCGCATTTCTTCTTGTGGTTTGTTTGGACTCGTCCATTCCGTTTGAACTTCTATTTACATTCATTGTAGCTTACGACCACTGTTTTCTTCTTTCTTGCTTCGCAGATCAACCATAACAAATTTCTCACAATATGTTGAAAATTACCAAACACTTAATTTCATTTCAGGATAACTAATCGCACCTTCTGTTACACAGTAACTCATGGTTTCCAACGGCCATACTGCCCGCCATTTTCTATGGAATAGAATCTTATTACCAATCGTCCTATTCACGACCATATCCACCGCCAGAATGCTTGAGCATTCAAAAGTTCTTCCATTCGCATTCTGACGGCACTGTAATCGACAAGTGTTGCCAAATCCAACTAGAGCTTTCTCTGTCTATTTAATACATGCCTATTTCGTTGCAGATACTGTACTCAGTGTGTTTAGATCAATAGATTCTTTAAGCTTGGACATATTAATATACTCGATTATATTGAGAAGTCACTTTAAATTATGTTGATATTTTCTATACTTCGAAGTCTAATTCGTATTGTAGGTAGCTTTCGTAAAATGTACTTCGATAGTAGAACATTTCATCTTGATTTATCCTCTTCACCAGCGTTATTTTGGTAGATTCTAGTACAATAGGAAGTTTTCAGAAGACTCGTCGGATACTCCTATCTTTAGTCTACGGATTGGATGTCAGAAAGCTCCACATTTTGTTAACTATTTACTGAATTAACTAAATACTTTCACGACATGAAAGACCTAAATAATGCTTTACATATCCAAGTAAGAGTTACCTTCGTATAGACTGGAAAGCTAACTAGATGAAATAAACTTGAACTCTGTAAAATCACGCAGTAATTAAAAAGGACATTAAGTTGTGCATAAATTTAAACTATAGTAACCTTAGACTAAAATACTTTAAACTAATATTAGTGAACACTAATTTACATTGTACAATACTACGGATTATCTATTAATCTTATGTAATTGCCAGTGTTTACCAACCTACATATAAAATTCAGTGTTCCTTTGTCTCTTATAGAAATTTACATGGTTCCATCGATTTACACAACATTTGGTAAACATGTACATTAGATATTAGGACAAGCCGTAGAGCTACTCCGGGATAACCCAGTTGTGAAAGTTACCAGACATTTTTACAAAATTAGTCTTTAAAATTGCTTCCATACCATTGGATGTATCCGCATTGATTTACACTAAATTTTGAATACATGTGCACTAAGTACTGAGATATATCACTAAGTACTGGGTACTACGGTTACTAGCTAATTGTAAAAGTAAAATACTTTAAACTGCTTCCATTGCATTGGACATATCTGCACCAAACTTTGTATTTAGATGCTACCACAGGTCATGAGAGGTACTCTGGGAGCGCTAGTTGTAAGTGTTGCCAAATAATTTTAACAATGAAATTTTCCAAAATTTATTTTATCCGCATCAAAATCCACATACGCATTATTCAACACAAAAGAATAATACTGTCTATATCCCAATCTCCAAGTACTTGATTTGTCAGTGTAGCCAACGTATTTTAGTATTCAACTTTTCAAATCGCTGTTGAACAGTTGGGCATATCCGTACCAAGGTCGATATGAACATTATTCGGCACAATTGAAATAAATACTGTGCAATTCCACATCCTACAACGGTCCAAGTTGTCAATGTTAACAATATATTTTAAATACACCCTTCTAATGACAAGATTCCGTTCACGAGAAACATATTTACACAAAGGCACTACACGAACCACAATCAGTCACCTGGAGAGCGAGCAGAGCCCGCGGGTTACAGCTGTTATAAATATATTTAAACACTTTTAAACAATATTATTATATTAATTACAATAATATCTGGATTCTTCCTTTTCTTTACATTAGTGTTGCCAATGAAATTCGATAGCAATGAAATTCGATGCCTTTTTAAAAAGAAAAACATGCGGTATGTAGCACACACATTTGTTCGTGGTTATGCTTCAATTATATATTAGCTTTTATAGTTCTATTTTGTGATGAACAAGTCACATAAGACAGCTTATAACATATTCAGCCAGATAAGCTATCATAAAGATTTAACTTAATTCTGACTATAACAAAAACAAATCAATGGCTTGAAGCAGAATACCACTTCCTAACTTGCATAATGCCCGTTATCGGTAAAGGTAAATTGAGCGTATATTTCTACCACTTTCCCCCTCTCCAGAAACCATTCAGTGTCTCCTGATAGCATTGTAGCCATGCCATAAGCACAGAGATTTTAACCTATTTGCACTCCACCGAGCGGTAAAGTAGAGCATTATATGAGAATGACACCATTCATAATTGCTGCTAGTCCAACCCAATCGGTGTTTTCAAGAGGTGGGGTTTAGTGGATGCGAGAGAGAGAGAGGGATAGGTGAATGATTCAAAAGCCAATGGATGAACCTAAATTGGCATCCCTGAGCCACTTTCTATTGTTATGAGTGTTCTGGGCGCTGGAATTGTTACGATTGTGCATTGGTTCCGTATCAAACAGAGACAAGCGTTGTTATATTCCACAGAAGCATAGTTAATCCACCGTTTGCTGCCTTCTTCATCAACAGTTGTTATATATGAAAGAGTTTAATTTTGCACGTTAATTAGTATTTATTGTTATTACTGTTTCTTTGGATGGCGATATTAACACATTTTACCACACTTTTACAGTGAAATTTTGAGATAAATTATCTTTTTTTTCCTACCTTAATTTTATGTTGTTAATTTTGAAGCATATTTCACGTGCAATAATAGGCCGGCCGGGTTGCCGAGCGGTCTGCGGCGGTAGACCATCAGCTCGAAGGTCCCGGGTAAGAGTCCCGGAATGGGTGTGGATTTTAACAGCTAAAGGGCGAATCGTGACGGGCCGAAGTCCAAAGTTACTAGACTGGCCCATATAAATATAAAAGTTTACGTGCAATAATAATTTTGGTTTCGCTGATTGAGTTTTGTTTACTAAATAAGAAGAAGTTAGATAGATAGATAGATAGATAGATAGATAGATAGATAGATAGATAG
>JAGDQP010036742.1:0-18924 GCA_022664845.1 Lepisma saccharinum | reverse complement strand
TAGGTATTAACTACACCACCATGGCTTATAAATAAGCCACGCGTCGTTTAAAGGTTAAACCTTTCGTGATGGTAACAACTTGTCTTGTGGAGTTCTACATTAAGTTATACGGCGGCATTACTTACCTAATTATACGATGAGAGGGAGAACGGAGGCATTTCCTCCTGTACAAATTAAGTGTCAATGTATCATCATCAGTATTCTGCCTAAAGTGACAGGTCCTTCAAAGCAAGTTTAGCCCCCTCCATTGATCCCCATCTTCCTATTTCCTTCTTATTCCACCATACGACTTATCTTCCTTAATACTGTCGCCAAACCGAGTTCATTCTCTTCCTATGCTTCCTTCAACCATATCCTCGATTGCAACACAGTCTACAATCTCTATGTAGCCACTGTCCTAACCAGTTTATTTTTATCGTCTCCAGTATTGTTTATTTCTCACCCGTTCTTTTCAGTACGTCTTGATATCACACTTTTCTTCTATTCTTCAAGCCCATATTTCAAGTCAAACGCGTCCAACTTTCTTCAGTCCTTTGTACAGTCTATATGGTGGATTGTTAAAAGGAACAAAGGCGTGATAACTGATAAGTCTGTTTCTTTTAATGAAATTGGTTAATTTCACTTTATTTTTACTTGAGCACTTAACGAAACGAGCGGCTCGGGTTCTAATACCGACACCAGGACACTTCTTCAGTTCTTTCTTCTCTGCCGCTCTGAGCCTACAATCAAATTGACTACTAAACTGCCCTTTGTACTCCTGGGCACTTTGGGAAATAAAGGCGGCTGAGCGTGGAACTGACCAGTGACCACCCACTTCACCTTATGCCATAGGTCGAGAATATGTGGAGTCACCCATGCGCCGCTCCCGGCGCGTGCGCACTGTACAGGGAACACCGTTACCATTTCTAATATGTAAGTAAAGACTAAGGGGAAAATACTAACAAAGTGAGCGTAGGTCAGAGTGGTTCACTTGCAAAGCATTTTGTTCTTAATCGATACCTCTGACTCGTTTGAGATCCGAAATTCGAATCCCGTGTCTGCCTTCCTGACTGGAGTTACCTTTGGTTTTCCTTCAGTTACTACTATTTCTTTCTAATATGAGCTACTGTTTTCGCATGGACGGACTAAAAATATCATTTGAGTAGGGCAAATCAAAGGCGTACACATGCATAAAGAAATCGATTATACCATCGATAATCATTTAGACGAATTTTAAGTCTAAAGAGACCCATGAAAGATGAGTGTCACTGTTAATATTAAACAAATTAAAAATAATTTGGAAAATGTATCGGTAAGTATCGGTGTCCATTTGCCGATACCAATACTCCAAAAAGTGGCCGATATCACCGATATAGCGGTACATCCCTAGTCTCAGCGACTCCATAAGCAGAGATAGTTTCAAGATTCGCAACGGACTGAAACAAGGCGATGCGTTATCACCACTACTGTTTCACTTTGCGTTAGAGTATGCAATTTTAAAAATTAAAGGGACTATCAATGAATGGTTTGAATCAACCGTTCGTACACGTGGATGATGTAGATCTAATAGGGGACGGTATAGATGCACTACAAAGCAACACCGATGTCTTAGTAGAAGCGCGCGATAAGTCTACATGTAAACATAGATAAAACAAAATACATTATAACAGGTCGAAACAGGGAATGAAGGAAATAAAAACAAGAATTAGGGATGAAGTCACAGAGAAAGTAAACAAATTGGCTGCATTCAGCGCAGTAAGCGTCTCAGTGAGAGAGATCTCTAGTGAGAGCGCTCACAGCTGATCCTTCGGATGCCTAATTTCGTTTATGCTCAATAAACAGTTGAATATTATAAAGCGTATGGTTCAAGTTCCACGAACAAATGAATATCGCATAGCACAAAGAGTAGTAAATATGGCACATCGGGAAGATGTCAGGCATATGTTACAGTTTTTTATCGACGATGGATTAAATATGAATAGCAGACTGAAGTTGCAAGTGCACCTTATGGCTTCTTGTTATTTGGTAATATTTCTGATTAAATTCGTAGGTTATAGTATATAATTCTCCGCCGGAAGACATATTGCAGTAGCACTAACCGCACTTCCGGGAGGTCCGGTTCACTAAGTGGCATTCAAAGGACAAATTCAGTGATCCTTCACCGCTCTGAATGCCACCATTTAAATACTTGGGAGCATACGTAACAAGCAAAAATGAGGTCACGGAAGAACTAAAAAGTTGCTTAGTATCGGAGAACGCGTGTTTCTATTCAGTTCAAAAACTTCTAACATAGCGATTGATAAAGGAAATTGAAAATATACAGAATGGTTATTCGGCCGGTAATACTTTACGGTTGAAACGTTTTACGTATGTTTGAAAATAAGGTGTAGAGAAAGATATATGGGCCGAGATGACTGGAGAGCGGAGGAGACTGCATAATGAAGAACTCCACTGACTACGATTCACCAGATGTAAAAATAATGAAATCGCGACGACTAAGGTGGGATGGTCATGTAGCTCCGGTGGAAAAAAAACACGAAGATTATATTCTATCCTGGTTGGAAGGAGACCATTGGGAAGACCATATTAGAAGAGATCTTCGAGAATAGGTGTTCGTGGTGAAAACTGGAGCAATGAATTTGCGAGTTCCATAAGCCATAGAGTTAGTTTGATGTGTAATATTCACAGTAGCATAAAAGAAGTTGCTTAACCACGACTCGCGTTTCTATAACACAGAATTCTTTAAAATCCGTTTAAGGTGATATCTATTTTCTCCATCCAAAAGACCTCCAGAAGTACTCAGAAAGCATTCTACTTAAATCTGTAAATTATTTTCTTGGACTGCAAAGTAATAACTTACAAAAGTTTTTAGTATCTTTCATATACTACCCCTACTTCGCGCTGAAACTTTTCAGAGTTCGAACGACTTTATCATTTATCACAAAATACTTACTTTCATAAAACACGCATATTCCTGGCTTTTCGTAAAAAAATATATATTTAAAACCTTTACGATTCGCGACGAAGCAAGAAGCATAATAAGTCTTCCGCTGCACTAGATTGGCACAATGCAATGCAATATTTTACTGGCTGCAAGCTGGAATCAATTGCATACACATTTATCGAACGCAGTTTAGTTTCTTGGAGTGCCAATACAGATTTTATTATCCTAAATGTAAATATGTACCAAAAATTAACATTTTAACTATTTATTAATGATCGAATTATGTTAGCTGCCCCAAAATGGCAAAATACGGACCAGTTTTTTTTTTTTTTTCAAACTTGCACGAGAAATTTGGAAAACCCCGGCTTCTACCAGGTGAGTAAATATGAAACCGGAATTTGTGCATAGACGGCGTTAGCTGTCACTCTTACCGTAAAACTGCGTCCTTGGCGCCACTTGCTTGTTTTGACTGCTGATAACGATTTGCAACTCACAACCAGACAAGTTTCATGTCATAGTGTAGTGCTTAATAGCGTTGAACATGGCGCAATGTGCGAACAGCATTGATTTTTTTGTTATCATTTGATGAAAACTGCTGCAGAATCGCATCGCATGCTTGTCGAAGCTTACGGTGATCATGCTCTTGGTAAGTCACAGTGCTATGCGTGGTTCACGAAGTTTAAAAGTGGCGATTTTGACGTGAGAAACGAAGAACGTGGAAGACCACCGAAAACGTTTGCAGAAAGCGAATTGCAAGCTTTGTTGGATGACGCTCAAACGCAACAACAACTTGCGGATCAATTAAATGTGACACGAGAAGCAGTTTCCATACGTTTAAAAGAAATGGGAAAGATTCAGAAGGTGGGAAAATGAGTTCCACATGCATTGACTGAACGGCAGCAGGAAAACCGAAAAACCACTTGCGAAATTCTGCTCGCCAGGTACAAAAGGAAATCATTTCTCCATCGAATTGTGACTAGTGACGAAAAATGGATCTATTTCGAGAATCCTAAGCGTAAAAGATCATGGGTAACTCAAGGAGAAACTGCGACATCGACTGCAAGACCAAATTGCTATGGACGGAAGACAATGCTTTGTGTTTGGTGGAATAAGAAGGGAGTGATCTATTATGAACTGCTGAAAAGTGGCGAAACCATTAATACCCAACGTTACCGACAACAAATGATCGCTTACTCACCAGACTTGGTGCCTTCCGATTTTCACTTATTTTCATCCAAAGGACACGCGATTGTGACCAGCGCCTCACATCTTACGAAAATGTTTGGCTTGACTGGTTTGCAGCACAAGAGGCACAGTTTTTTTGGTCTGGCATCCACACATTGCCGAAACGATGGCAGAAATGTATCGCTAGCTTCAAATAAAATAGTTCTTAGCATCATCCAATCACTGTCTTTTCTGTACATACATTCCAGTTTCATATTTACGCACATGGTATCCTCTTTTTCGGCGTTCAATTCCCCCCTAGGTCGAACACTGAAGACAGAAACCCAGTAGTATGTCACCAAACAATGCAAATGTACTAACACGGTCCACAACTGTATCATGTGGATTAAGGGCTAAAAAAAACTAGTTTGCAGGACAGTTGAATTAATATGACATTTGTTACCTTCCTTATCCTACGAACATTCATTTTTAATTTCATCCATAGTGCGCCAGGGTGGCTCATTACTAGTACGCCTTTCAAATGTAAGTAAAGTGGGCCATTGGGATTAATAATAGTGTCTGCTCTCTATTCTATGCAGGAATGTATGTGTTAATAATTAGTAACCTGGATTTGTATGAATTTCGGATTACTTGCATATCTTGAGATTACACTATAACAAAACGCTTAAGCAAATCACGGAGCAACACCATGGACAGTCCCTGCCCTTTGAACTTCACTAACGTCCGCTAGAAAGAATTCATTTGGGTATAATTTCAAACGTTGCTCTATTTTAATAAAATCAGACCATAATATTTTTTTTTACGCTTATTGATCAATGAAATCCTTGTTTCTCATCACGTTGTCAATACTAACGAAATTCCGAATATTGAGTTTCTTCAGTAAATTTTACAAACATGGTTGACCACAATAAAAGTTAACAGCATCCTCCTGATCATTTATATTGTATAATCAAAGTGTGCGAATTATCCTCCTTGTATTGCTCAGCTGTGATTTTCTTGGCAATCACGTGGGTAAGTGGTTTCCATTAGTTTCGAAGTTAAGTGTTTGGGGTCGTAATCCCAATTCAACACCTCCATTTACAATATTAAAAAAAAAATGCATGAAAAATATGCTATTTCTCTACAACGTGTAATATCTCGCAGCTATATCTTACGAGCTGTTCGTATATTTTGCAGAATGTATACGTGGCTCTAAACATAAAATTGTAACATCTTTCTTGGTTCTTAAAATACCGGCTTCATACATATTAAAAGCTGATGAGCCATTGCGGTATTTAAAGGACAACCTTTTGAACGAGATTTTGGCAGACTTTTATTAAAGGTATTTGTAAGTAGGATTGAACTAGGTTAATACAGGATGCATACATTATGCCATTACTTCGTTGTGTACTTTCACTTCTTTTGATCGTTTATGACATTTTCAAGCGATGACTTAAGTAATGTCAGAGATGCGGCGACGGGCATGTCACAATTCGCCAGGAAAACATCCGTGCACTGAAACGTCCTAGACCCAAATACCCAGTGCTCTCATTGCAAAGTGAACTACTTAAGGAATGGTCAGTGCTTGCCTATATTAATTCTTTCCTGGTTTCATAATAGCGAACAACTACTCAAATTATTATCCTAGATGACATCAATGGTATTACCATCGGGAACAAACTAAATTAGTGATACGCGCAACGGTAAGCAGTCTCGCATTAATACACGACTCGAGCACTGATCAGCTGTAATGTAGGAAGATGAGTTTGTTGCATTCGTTTAAATTTTAATTGATCATCGCCAAGAAAAGTATTTAAAAACAACTATTTTTGTAATTTGTAGCAGAGGCAAATATTGCGTGAAATGACCGTTCTACTTCTATACTACGTAATTTGTTTTATACAACTTACAGCTGACTGCCATGTGCGGCAGTAAAGCCTTTGTAGCAAAATGCCAACCATAACAGGAAGAGACGTAAATAATACTTTTTCGCCGCCATGTGTGTGTGTTGATAAACTAAGTCATATTTTAAGTAAGATTAACACAAGGCCCTTCGTAACACTGAACCGCTGGTTGTCGCTAGGTGTTTACAGATGCGTCAAGCAGTAGGGAGAGACCATATGACTGAACTTGCAGAAGCTGAGGTCCACCCTTCCACAAAAATAAAAAACCAACTCAATCTGACCTTCAAATGTAAGTATACGTGGGGAGGATCAAATCATACGCTTAACATTAACACGATACCGCTCCCATCGTATCGTCTAACGGAATGGTGATTAAAAACACTAGTTTCGCCAAATGAGGCACTGGCTTTCTCAGTTGATAAAGTTGAGGGAATAAAAGAAGCAGTCCGCAGATACTTTGAAAGTTGTCTTTGAAAGTGAAATAAGAAAAATGGTGGTCCCGGTAGGTGCAATGTTGCGAAATAGAAAGCTGTTGCCAGATACTAAAACAAAGACTTGTGTGTTTGGTTATGTATGAGAAGTTACGTGCTTATTAAAAATAAATACTGTAATAATCCTAACCCGTTTGCGCTCTACAATGTCCATGAATTGAGTAGTAACTCTGTTCCTCTCCATACCATAAAATCGAGTACGCACTAATATATAATCAAGGAATACTGCTTTTCGAAAATCGTATATCGTTACTGACCATCCCATGGTGTTCACAGAAGTCCAGGTACAAGGGAACAAGTGATACAGAACGCAAATATGGCTGACAACCAGCTTTCTATACATTCAAACAACATTTGGGGTACTTCACGAGACCTATACCAGAAGCAGCTTTTAGAAGTACCCTTGTAAATCACGTGCCAATTTCAAGGTTCGAAATAGTTTTACATTTATATAAATGACCAGGGGTATGGTGTTTGGGGAAGTAGTTTATCGTCAATGCAACAAAATTCAAATTACTATTGCGTGACGGCACCAGTTTCCGGTCACTTGAGCTTAACAGTAGTTAAATAAGGCTTCTTATGAGTGGATTGCGCAACTAATGTTTGTAGTAAATCATTTCGATTTTCAGAAACAGGCCGAGTTCTCAGTGACTTCCAAATTTTGAGATGCTCAGTGCTGCAAGTGGTGAACACACATATTCAACATCCATTGTCTACATCGTTAGTAGCAAAGGAAAGTACAGTTACGTATAGATGAAATTAACATGTTAAGTGTTAGCCAATGATAAATGTACACACGTTGAAAGAGGAAACATCACAATAGATACAAACTGATACATATTGGTTGATTATGACGTGGCTGGAATACTGCTACAAAAGTTTGGCGTGGAGTCAGTATATGGCCATTATAGTTAATTGGAATTAATGCTAATAATATACGGCATCAGTTTCCGACCCCCACTGGTGTTCTGCCCGAAGGTAGGTGAAGCGATGATGGTTTGCCATTGCTTTCCATCGAATGAACATGTAATAAGGACGGGACAACGTTGGCTAAATATTTTCTCTCAACCGGGACCCATTGATTACAAGGCAGCGAGCCTTACCACTCATCCTCCAGGAAAAAATAGATTTAGAGAATGTGTCCCTTTTAAATAAAAAACTTTTCGCATCCGTCTAGGATTTTCTATAATATGGTTCCGATTAAGAAAACTATTTGCTGTGTGAATTGTGCGGGTTACAATGCTGATGATCAAGTTATTTTATTTTTATAAGTAAAATTTAGGTGAAATAGAACCCAGCTTAAATCAGCAATACTATTGCCTTCAGTGAGCAATTTCATTTTCTTATTTCACCACATAGGAAGGCGCCATCGTGAATCTTTTATATGCATATGACAAAATTTACGAGTGTAGTTTTCCTTCTTGGTAGAACACCAACATTCACTGTTCGGTTTTGAATGCCTAAAACGTTATATTATGTGATATATAATTTTGTTGGCATTTATAGTTTCTTCCATGTGAACCTTCGTCCCTTGTCTGAAACAAAATATTTTAACAACCCACAGGGAACGTGCTTCTAACCGCATTGTAAATATTGGCAGATGAACGACGTTGCCAACCTCCATAAAAACAAAATCTTGCTTTCACCAAAAATAAACGCTTCGCAAAAACTTTACTCTTTGTGAACAGTACAGGTCTCGTTCAAAGATTCATTAGGAAACGAAGTTAATCTGAATGAGGATCAGTCGATAGAATGCTTGACATAATCGAAAGGACACCGGTTCGATTTCCGGTGCCGGCCATCCTTACTGATGTTTACAGTTTTCCCTCGGTAACATGTCGATAAATGCGTCCTAGTTATTATATTATTATTATGGATATTTTACATCTGTATAAAGACATGGCACAAAAAGGAAATAAGAGTCTGGCTCCTCCCACCGAAAAGAAGTTCTAACGAACGATTAAGATAATTTGACGAGTGAGGTTTATCATTCTGAAAAAATGTACAAAAATATATAAATGCATAAAATTTATTCTGTATCAGCGCTTAGACCATCCGAGTCATCGCTGTTCTCCGTTGAGTCAGACACTTCAATAAAAGACGCGTACAACTGTTGTTGAAAACGGATTCTAGGCCCCTATTTCACTTCAATCTTTTCTACATGTTTTATACATTTCTTCGACCTTTCGGGACTTACACCAGGGAAACATGGTGTAAAAAAATATGACATTCTGATTTTCTTATCGTCATGCTTACAAGAGGATGTAAACCCTGCAAAAAGCAGGAGGGCAACAAATGTTTTACGACAGGACCATGTCACTTCCTTGGTGCGGTAGGGGGTTTCTGGGGGAAGTGGTTTGGGAAAAAGGTTCTCATGAAATAAAAAATACTATAGTTAGTATAAAGAAATTACTTCCCCAAATTACGAACGACTGATCAAGGGCACTTAGAGGTTAGGTAAGTCAGGTTCAGTGTTTTCTTTTTTTGCACAGCGAAATAAAAAAAAAAAACTTGCCTTTCACACTTCATCACAAATCTAACTTCCTCAATTCAGCTAGAGATGGACAGTTCAGTTTGTTTCAAAAGACTAGTTCGCAGTGAACTAGTTCGTTGGAAAGCAGTTCAAAAGATCTGTTCAATAGTTCGCGACAGATTGTCTCCCTATAGCAGCAGAAGGGTTTTTCTGATCACGTGGTATCCTTCAAGATGTGTGGTGGTTTCTAGTTCGCGAACTGCAAATTATATATCAAATAACTGTAAATTAGAATGAAAGAGATGTCCCCAGGCGAAAGTGTTGTTACAATACCTCCCTCCCTTCAAAGCAGCACGAGGGCCATGAAAGAGATGCATTGATGCACCCACCATTCTAGTCTGAGAAAAAAACGGAGTAAAACATCTCCTTGAGAAACATCACAAAAGTGAACGCGGTTGAACTTAAAATTTCCCGCGACTTGCTACGACCGGGGCGGGGATGAAGTGCGTAAATATCCTTTCCGTCCGTAAAACTCCCTCTCGTATGCGCACGTATTTAGTTCACAACGCGAACTAATCTTGGTCGCTCTGTTTTATACTTTTCCTTCTAACTTCGCTGCTTTTATAGTTACACATGTGAGATGCGCACGCATTTAGTTCGCTCTCGAACTACAATGTCAATCTTCTGAACTAGTTAGAACTGGTCAGTAAAAAAAGACCAGTTCGTTCGTGAACTACACATCCCTAGTAAAAAGACCAGTTCGTTCCCCAACTACACATCTCTACAATTCACCCTGTAAATTTATTAACATTGGTCCGGCGATACTAAACTTAACCCTTTGTTACATTTTATGATTATTTATGTTACATGTTGTGAGTAAAACTGATAAGCGTGGCTGGATACTGTTACTTAGCAGACAGTTACTGGTAACCATGACTGGAAACTTGTAGTCTTTGCTATTTGATCAGTTTTATTTCGGGAAGGGAGTAGATGGCTGACCCCCATCGTGAATTAGGTCTAAAGGTTAGGTTAAATTTGGTTTGTTTGAATTCTAAACTGAATAGCTTCTAGATTACGTAAGGGTAGGTTAGTTTAGGTTTGGTCCGGTTAGTTTGTTAATAACCATCACAGAGCGGGTCAGTCATCTATACCCTTGCCGTTTTATTCTTCTTGTGGGTTGCCGATATGAGTTTCATTTTCTACAGCTTCAATATATGACCAAAACTCCAAGCTACGTAATGTTTCAAATATTTTTAAATCACGGAAATCGGAATTTTCCTCGAGTGGTCGAAAACTGGTGGTGACACCCTATACGCAATTCATCACACCATGATTTCAATATGCAATTTCCACAAATTGCCCTTATCATTAGAGACTGCGAGCAATGTTCCTCCTTGTGAATAATTGAACACATTGTACTACAAATGTAGGGCTTTTCAATCAAAGTCTACCAATGCAGGAAAACCATAGGGCACCTAATCGAATATTTTTAATATTTCTATTCAATTTTAAACAACGACGTAATAGTATGTGCGAAATTTTCTTAGAACTATCAATGAAAACACTTTACATCCACATAAAGTAATCAATTTTCAGAATGACGCATGGCGCCAAAGAGAACATGACCTTCAAGAAATCTTTTTTTCCATTGTTCTATAACTTAGCTATATTATAGCTCCTCCAGATTTTCGTATATAATCAGTAAATTACCTCTTACCTGTCTCGCACGTTGTAGGGCAGCAGCAAAAGCTGAACTTTGACTAAAATTCTGAGGCGGAGCAACCGCTGAATAATCACTCATGGTGAACCATGAAGCACAGGAAGGTAAAATGGCGTCGGCTCCAAGCGCGTGTATGCGAATATTTCCACACGTATCCAGCAGAGGCGCTGAAGGCAGGATGTCTGCAGAGTTGCCAACTCTTTTGCATACAGTCACAACTGTCACATGCACTCAACTTATTTCTCCTCATTGAGCACTGCTCAGTCATCGAGCTCTATACGTACGATACTGAAGTGACTGTGTAGTGTGACATGCCAGGCTTTTGATGATCCTGACTATTCAAAGTGGTTGGATATGTTAGTGTCCGGCGTTACTGTGAAGTCACTGTTAAAAAAAATTGTACTGTGTTCTGAGTTCAGATTCCATTATTTAATTTGAAAATTATGATGATTTCAAATGTATTTTTATTATCGATTTTATTATTATTATTTTGTTAAACGTTTGTTGTGTGATTTCGGTGATTCAGCACTATGATAGTACTAATATTTTGTTTAATCAACATTAAAAGCACATCCATTATGTTGAATCACCGAAATCAACATTTTGTTGTGTTGATTTTACACAAACAAGTGATGGTCGCCTTGGGACACCAAAAAGTGTTAACGTCAAGGCTCGACATGGATCGGAACAAACCGATACGCCGTTTCGGTTCGTGAAAATCTGGAACCTTCTTGTTCCGTCTCGTAAGAAATGACAACGAACCGTTCCGGTTCGTTTATTTTTATTTGAGATATTTCTAACTAGAGATGTGTCTTTCGCGAATCAACAATTCTTAACGAACTATTCTGCCAACTGATGAACTGAACGGTTTGAGCTAATTCACTTTTTTTTTACGCTGAACGATCCATTCGTAAACTACTTTTCAAGGACAAAAGAATGGCTGTCCGCACATTGTATAGATGCTATTCCGCATAAACCAGAAACTGAATTTAGTTCAACCGCCCGCTGAATTTATAGCTGCCTGTCCATTCGCTTCAAAAGGCATTGTTTGCCGGATGAACATTTGCTTCCTAATTCTGACGCTAGAGGCAGCACAATACATCCGTTTTAGTCAGTAACTCTTGGGTATTGGTACAGAAAAAGCTGGGGGATTCGACGATTAGATGTGCAACTGAGTGAGAACATCTAGTGCTGTGTGGTGTGGTGACCACGTGCAGAGAAGAGTTAAATTGTGACAGACTTTTTAAGTGAACATTAGACATTTTGGCATAATACAATTACATCCATATAACACACATATACACTACATATTTCCTTATACTATATAATTTTCTGTTGCAGTTTTCTCTTTTTGGCTCCTCATTCATCACGCATACGTCGTTTCCCCATTTTCTCACACCTCTCTATAGATTTGGCGAGCCCATGAATCACGTACAATACTTTATTATTCTATTCTTTATCACTTTTTACTATATTCATATTTATATTTTTTTCACGATTATATTAATTCATTTTTATCAATTCACATATATACGTTTTAACAGGCCAATAGTGTAAACTGGCTGAGGCATTATTCGCTCCAAGGAGCGTTTTAGATTAGATTAGAAAAAGCTGATGGTAACAACTAGTTGGTGGTGCTCTGTTCCTACACTCGTTATGTCCGTGTCGACCCAGAGTAGTGAAGTGCAGTGTGGTCAAATTGTGACAGTGTTTTAGTGAACATTGGACATATTACACTTACATACATTTAACACACACAAACATAATTTCATTTACATTTTTCTTTCACCAATACTTGTTGTACTGTTGTAATTTTTCGCTCCGCAATGCATACCGTAGACGTCGTTTCCCTATTTTTAACTTCGTCTTTTTATTCTTAAAGTCCACCATATCGAGATGGCGGCCATGAATCACAAATACTATACTATTTTTCCTATTATATAATTTTCACTTATCTAACATATTTTATTAATCAATATACAACTTATTACCCCTATATCTATATCAGTTTAATTTTATATATATCACAATATTAATCTTTTACTGCCTGCAAGCATCCAAAGATGCAATGGCAAATTTAGTTGGTCCACATGGGACGCTCAATGAATGACGAATGAAAAAGATGAATATTTCGAAGGAAAAGAATGGTGCACAATTGTTGCGTACCATTCTGTAAGTCGAAAAAAGTCAAGTCGGAATGCAGTGAAGTATCATTTCATGAAATTCCGGAGACAATGAACAACGTAAAAAGTAGTTACGTGTTATATCTAGAGAAGAAAGGAAGCCAGTGGATTCCGTCCGATCATTCTGTTATTACACGAATATAGGGAAAAGCATACAAGCAAAGTATTTCGGTTCCCAAATAAAGTTAAACCGCTGTCCAGGAAAGTTTTTAAATTGTAAACCTACAATTGCAATGTAAACGTTATATTCATTTGTTTTATTTGGAGGTAGGCAATTATACATGCCGTGGATTGTTTTCTCCTGCCCGGTGATAGAAACATTACGATTAAAAATGAGATCATAGACAAAGTAAACAAAATTAAATACTTAGAAGCATATGTAACAATCAGAAACGAGGTCAACGAAGTAATAAGAGAGACAGGAGGAACATCTAAAGGAATTAAAAGCCTTAGTAATAGTTTCGGTTTATAGGAAGGCGATAATTCTGACTGTAATAATTACAGTTTAATATCTTTACTCGCAACATGTTACTACAAAGTTCTGAGTAATATGATGCTAACACGACTAAGCGTATACGTAGATGAAATAGTGTGGATTTAAAAGAAATAGTTCTACATCGGACCAAATTTTAGCCTTGAGACGAAATGGGAATTCAATGGGACGTTTCACCGCTTGTTCATTGGTTTTTAAAAAGCATATTATTCCATCAAAAGGAGGAAACTATGTAATATCCTAGTATGATCTGGAATTCGAAAGCAATCTGTTCAGCTACTGAAGATGTACCTCAGCGAACCCATAAGCTGAATACGTATAGGTAATAAATAATATGTCAAATACTTTCGAGATTGACAGCGGATTGAAACAAGGTGATGCTTGGTCACCACTACTGTTTCTTTCCATTTGAATATGCAGTTTTAAAAATAATTCTGCTATTCTACCGGTAATGTTTTATGGTGGCGAAAGATGACTCTCGGAGATGAACATAAAATGTGTGTATTTGTAAATAAGGTGTTGATAAAGAAATACGAGATGACTGGAGAATGGAGTAGGGTTGCCAGTCCCCTTGCCACCTTTTGATGAGTAAATTACGGGACACTTGGTGAAACATACGGGATAATGCCAAAAAATACGGGACAAATCTGAAATTAAAGTAACAGGTTTGTCAATGTACTCAATAGAATAGAACAGAAAATTATTCGTCTGTGTAGTACATACAGGTCGTAACCTGTAATATACACAAGACTCGTCAGTGCTTCTGTACATGAAACACTGTATAATAATTATAAAAATTGTACAATTAACATCAATTTAAATTATTACAAAATGTGTTATCACTCAAATAATCGTTGACAGCATAATAGCCCTTATTTACGAACAATCTGAATAATTCAGATTTAAATTTATTAATATTTTCAATGCTTTTAAGGTAATTCGGTAGTATGTTGTATAATACAATCTGGTACACGAAGATAGTTGTGAAATTTTGTCTTCTGGGAAACTGTTTCAATTTTGCCTTGTATAATAATTGTGAATATTTGTCGTAACAAGTTAATAAGTGACTATTTTTCTTTGTAGTTGTTACACTCTTATAAATATAATATAGGCCTAGGCACGGAACTGTTAGAATTGTTTGAGACTTAAATATATCTTTACATGATGACCTGGGGCTCACGTTAAAAATTATTCTGACAGTTTTCTTTCGTATAGGAAAATTATTTGCACTAACATGTGAGGCACCCAAAAATATTTTTCCAAAGCTAAGACGAGCGTAGAATTTTACGTAATATAATGAGAGCAGAGTTTGTCAAGAGACTGTACCTTGCAATCAATTTATGAAGCAGCAGACACCATTCATTTTTTTTTATTAAGTTCAAGAATATGATCATCCCATTTTAACTTTTCGTTTATTAATTTATTTTTAGAAGTGTATTTCAGGAAAGAATTTACTACCTACATTTATTTTCAGACTGTTTACTGAAGTCCACTCTATAAATCTTGCAACCGTTGATTTTAAGTTACCTTCCTGATGAGTGTTTCCAGTTACTAAAACATGCGGAGGTTCAACGGTTACAGTGCTCATATCTGGGGCTTGGAATCGTCAGTTCTAACCCTGCTCGTGTCATGTGGGTTTTGTGGTGGACAAACACCATGTGCGTAAGTTTTGTTGGGGTTCTCCAGTTTCCTCCCACTTTCTTCATTCCACCTATCATCCCATCATCATCCATCCGACTTGAGCCAAAGTTGTCTAAAGGTGTTAAAAATTAAATTCAAGTTCAAATCAGCGTACAAAACCACATTTTCCGAACCTGTGTGCTAAGAAAAACATTCATATACAAAAGAAATAATGTAGGTCCTAAAATAGAGCCCTGAGAATAGCCGTTATTAATTTCAGGTACTGAGGAATTGAATCCCATGCTTCTCTAATTAACAGATCTAGAGATATGTACTACCTGCTTTCTATTGCTCAAGTACGATAAAAACCAATAATATGATTCACCTGTGATACCATGCTGATATAGTTTCGTTAATGAAGTTAAATGATTCACGTTGTCAAATGCCTTAGAAAAATCTATAACACAACTATGGCATGATGACTTTTATTTAAGGTATCTGAAACGTTTTTTTTTTTTTTATAAAATCAAACAGCGCCGTATCGATCGATTTTTTCTCCTGAAAACCATGTTGTCAAATGGATATCAACTTGTGAGTAAATAGATTTTTTTAATCTTACCAACATCGCGTATTCAAATATTTTTGAAAATATTGATAAAATAGAAATGGGACGATAATTTTGCCTGTCTGTAATATTACCTTTCTTGTGTAGAGGAATAATCTTATCAGTTGTTAGCCTGCTTGGGAAAGCATCTGACTCAAAAGAGCTATTTATAACATAACAAAGCTGGTCTGCAATTAAGTGTGTGCACCTTTTAATAACAACAGACGGACTTTCATCCAGATCTGTTGAATTAGTATTGGCCAGATTCTGAATATGAATGTATAACTCTTCGATTGTAACTGGAGTTACAAACATACTTTGCTCAAATGAGTCGTTTATTTAGATACCTGATTCCACGTTATGCGGAAACGTTATTCAAACTTCAAAGTCTATCCACACACTTTAAATCTGCTCAGACTCCAAAAACATTGGCTAGAAGAAAATGGATATTTCAATTTTCTAATCACAGTTGACATAAATATCTATTATCAACAAGAATAAACAGAAGGCACGAGGATTTTAGGGCGTCATGTTGGGGTCTGTGAATGTGAACAGAGTCTACATAGTAAACAGTTGGGAAAAAGTTAATCATAGTTTATTTGTTAAAATTATTAATAAGTTGAAAATCTGTATGTGAATTTACTTCTCATAATACGGGACAACCACTCATAATACGGGACGCGTAATTTTTACCTAAAATACGGGATTTCCCGTATTATACAGGACAGGTGGCAACCCTAGAATGAAGGCGACTGTATAGTAAAGACCAAACTGTAAGAGTCACCCAGTGTTGTAAGAATAATGAAATTACGACGGCTAAAATGGGAACGCAATGTAGCTCGGATGGGGAAAAACGAAGAGTATGATCGTGGTTGGAAAACCGGAGGAAATGAGGCCATTGGGAAGACCGCAACTTCGTTGGGATAACAATATTAGAAGAGATAACTTCAAGTCCATGACAAAAAGAAGCTGGATAAATCTGTCCTCGAAATAGTTTCAAAGTGTAATAAGAGGAGTCTTACCCCCAGAACACGAAAATTACTTCCCCTCCGTGAATCCCCCCCCCCCCCCGCCCGTGAAAGATTTATCTAGAAGAGACTATAGTTCTAGCGTTGCTTTCACTATTAGATAGTCCCTGACAACGATACTCATTAATGTGTCGTAATATGGGAGACTACAATAGATAACCATAACAAATAATGCCATAGACACAGAATGAAATTATAATGTACGACTAGTACTGTACTATCATGGCCAAAATAATGTTCACATGACTTTGTTATACACGATTTTTCTCTAAGCCTACAAGATAGGCCACCCAACTAACGTTGAGTCGGCGGTGTGTGATTCTGAGAGAGTGTGAGTGAGCGAGCAAGGGTTGGAATTTTCTTTTCTTTAACAGAAAACATTATCACATGTCCTGGGTTCTGAAAAATATATTTATGATTTCTTGTAGTATGTAGCAAATAATGAAAAACTTAAGAGAGTACCATTTCAAACAATAAAATAGGAAATCTAACACCATTTTTATTTTAGGTGGGCCACTAGTTGAAGGGTACTGAAAAGTTTAATTCAAATTGTCCAATAGAAAAGATCCTTACCGAATATG
The DNA here is from genome assembly GCA_022664845.1 of Lepisma saccharinum. Taxonomy (NCBI): domain Eukaryota; kingdom Metazoa; phylum Arthropoda; class Insecta; order Zygentoma; family Lepismatidae; genus Lepisma; species Lepisma saccharinum. The sequence continues at coordinate 1,740 of JAGDQP010036742.1, read as the reverse complement.
GAGAAACAAAAATGAATTTTAAAACCCATGGTTTCTTTCTTTTTTCTTTCTTAATGAATTCCATAGAACACTAACGTTACGCATGAAAGACAAGAGAAAAGGTCTGTTTCTATCAGTTCTTTAAAATAGGGCACGATGCACGATATTTATGCTTGATAATTTCTGATATTATGTTGTTATTTACGTTATTTTGTGTGGGCGTGCCTATGATATTGTGTGTGCGTGCATGTGATAAACATCGAAACGAGTATGCTTTCTTCCGAGCACCGTACCTTACTTGGTAGAACGTTGGTTTCGTATTCGGGAGGACCTCGGATCGCTACCAGCGGCTGACTGTCCTGACTTAGGTTTTCCCAGCGTTTTCCTCAGTCACGCCAGGCATATACCGGGATGGTACACTTCGCATCAAAAATATTGCGACAGCGAACGCCGTGCAGCTAGGTAACCCAAATGGCATCTTCTAATCCCATAATCGTTTCTAGTAAACAGACCCCCTCTTTCTCCTTCCTTCGTCTCGCCCATACTAAAATCAGCAAACATCATGAACACATTTTTTTTTTAAAAAATAGACATGTATTAGTATCGATAAAATGAAAGCGAGACGAATCAATATACATAAGTTGATCAAGGTAGAAATTTAAACATATAATGAAACATTGAAACCGATGGATGTCTGTAAGACAGAGGCAGAGAAATGAGGGAGAGAGAGAGAAAGAGAGAAGGGGAAATAGAAGAAGAAGAAGTACAGATAAAATATGGAATTTAAACGTAGTAAAAAATATTAAGTTCAGTTCTCACAGTATAAAGTACAGTTCCCACAAATCAAATCTAACAGCAAGAGAGAATGATTTTATATTTTTGCAGGGTTATTCGAATATATAAAGGGTGCTTCAAAAATTCATTAAATCACTTTCAAAATGGAGACCAAACTTGGTGGTCAGATTAAATACTTATGATTTCCAGTGAAACTCCAGAGTTTTGATACACATTTAGGATAATGTCAAACGTGTAACACACATTGTTTGTTTGCGCGGGGTTAGTCTGCAAATTCAGTGGGGTTTATTAAACATACTGGTTCGGAATACTTTGTAATCAAGGATGCTGCCAGGATTTTCAGATTGGGGGCGTAAAGTCAAAACTGGGAGGGTGGACGTAGAGTTTTGCACAGTTTCTATCAACTTTTGTCCGCAATATGTTAAAGTTGGGGGTAGTCTCGAGGTTTTCCGCTGACATCCCCTACAGGGGTCGGGCTCTAGCGGAATCACTGATTGTAAAAAAAAAACAGTAGATACTGTAGGCCCGAAATTGGCTCTGGAAGACGCACAAAAGGAGAGAGTGTGTGTAAAGTAAGAGAAAAATAAAGATAAATAGACAGAGAGAAGAAGAAGAAAAGAAAGACGCATCAAAGATACGATAACAATACAGCAACAAAGAGAGGAAGAGAAAGAGACCAATGAAAATTGCATTATCATTATGCTAAACAGCACACGCACTGTTTACTCGGATTCTGACCAGTGATGCTCCATAGGTTCTCCATAACCCGGAGATAAATCTGTTTGAATACTTCAGTGTATACGAAAAATAAACTGGCTGGTGGGGAATCGAACACAGGTTCTCAAATTAGAAGTCCCGCACGCTAGCGATACTCCACAATTGGCTGTACCCAAAAGTTGCTTAACAAATGTTATAGTGTTTCTTTCTAAGAATAATAACATGAAAAGTGCATATTTCTGATCAATG
>JAGDQP010036741.1:3560-18924 GCA_022664845.1 Lepisma saccharinum | reverse complement strand
AGTTTTAATGTTGGAAAAACAAATAATTTGGTCTCTACTGGTAACCTAAAAAAATAAAAATCTAATTCTGGTAATATGTGAAGGGAATACAAAAGAAGCAAACACTCGAAAGTATTTTCTCGTCTATCAGGTGAACAAAAGTATGCTCTTGCTCAAGAGTATTTTCTTATGTCAATTGAGAATTTACTTACAAGATATTTTTATTCACCCTTATTTAAGTAAATGCTTCTATGTTCCGAGAATTTAATTACCACAGAAACATTTACTTTTAAAGCACAAGTATTTAGTCCTGATGAGAAGTAAGTACACCCTCACTTCTTCACTTACTGCCAAGTATTTACTTAAATATAGGCAAGTATAAGCATTTAATCACTTTTATTCTCTTCACCCAATGACGAACTACTGCAAATGTTTTTTTTTTATCCAAATACGGAAAACCTTCAAAAATTCTTACAGATCCGCCGCCCTTAATGACAGAGCATAACATTTTATTACGACGAATCATTTATGCTTAAAAGATAACGATTACATGATCAAAGATAGGTTAGAAATAATGTAATATCTGTCTTTATGGTGCGAAGCTACAGCAAAACTATCACACGGTTACACGACCTCGTTCATATTTAAAATTGTAGAGCTGAATTCAAGATGGGGAATTCAATATGGCTGCCATGATAATGCTACACAAAGTGAGGTGCGGCTCTAACTTAACTACCTCTATCCGAGATATAATCGCATCCTCTTCAGCAGGTTCCAAATTATTAGGGTGTATTGGAGAATTTTGCCATTTACTATACACTAAAAATGTATTCCAAATTTTAGGCTGCCTGGGGCACCACTTCATACTATTAAATTGAGCTAATATCCCTCATGCGTTACTTTGGTCTGATATGGAACCTTTTAAGTGGATGGGAGACGCTATTTTTCTGCATATCTATATATATATATATATATATATATATATATATATATCATATTCAGCCCGTTTTATATCATATTCAGCAGTGGCTGGATGAAGGCTTTCCCCTTTTCTTTCCATATATCTCAGTCTGCTGCTATCCTCATCCATGTAGCTCTTGAAAAACGCTTGATTTCATTTACCCATCTTACATTTGGACGTCGTCTCGGTCGTTTTTTTTCTCTCTAGGAATCCACTGTAGTACATTGGTCGATAACCTTCAATATGTTCGTCTAGATATGTGACCGGCTCATCTCCACTTCATCTTCTTCGCAGTCTTGATTACATCCTCTACCTTTGTTTATGCACGAATCCATTCGTCTTCCTGTCCCTCCTGGTTATTCCTAGCATGCAACTCTCCATTGCTCTTTCAGTGACACTCAATCGTTGAGTCGTTTGCACATTCAATGTCCAAGTTTCGCAGCGTACATCATTACAGGTAAGACACATTGATTATAAACTTTACGCTCCAGACACAGGAAAATAAAGTAGATTGCTTTTGAAAATAAAGTGTAGTCTTTCAAACAAACTCAACGTCATTTTACATCTTTTATTGTTTCATCGGTCAACTTAGCATTCGATGTTTTCAGCTGGCCTAGGTAAACATACTAATCAAATATACCTACTGTCTCTCTGTTAATCTTTACTTCCTTCTTTGCAGCATGTTGATTGAGCATTACTTTTGTTTTACTTAAGTTCATTTTAAGGCCTATTTTCGAACTCTCGTTACTCAGTTCTTCCATTCTGGTTTGCAGTTCTTTTGCACGTGAAGCAAACGGGACTATGCCATCAGCGAACCATAGGTGATGAAGATATTCGCCATTAATTTTAATTCCAACTTCATCACAGTTTAAATTTTGGAACACTTTCTCCAGGACCGCACAAAACAGTTTTTTAGAAATTGAATCTCCTTACCTTACCCCTTTCCAACTTTAAAATTTTCACTTTTTCTTTGTAGTATAATGATAGGTGTGGCAGTGGAGCAGATGTTTCGCAGTAACTTGATGTATGCACTTTCGATGCCTTGGTGTTCCAATGATTTAAGTACTGCTGACAAGGAGACCGAATCGAAAGCTTTTTCAAAATCTATGAATCCCATACATAGTGGAAGTTCATATTCATTTCAATGTTTGTATGTGGCCCATTGTTCTAGCTCCACGATGAAATCCGACTACTTGCCTTTTCTGGTTAAAATCTAAGTATCGTTCAATACGATTCAAAATATTTTTGGTGAATATGTTGTATAGAACTGACAGTAAACTAATTGGTCTGTAGTTTTCGACGCGTTCTTTGTCCCTTTTCTGGTTCAACAAAATGATAACAGCATTATTCCAACTTTAGGGTATTTTTCACTTCCTCACGCACATTGAAAATAATTTTCCAAGTCCCTCTTTCATTTTTTTCACCTCTCCATTTCAACATCTCTCCATCTTCCTCTGGCGACTTTCCGTTCTTCATCCCTCGAAGTACTTTATTCACTTCTTCTTTCATTGCGTGTGGGACTTCTACATTATTTTCTTCAGAATCTTAATTTTCTAGTTCTTCCTCAGAGTAGATCAATTTTCTGTAGAAATTTTCAAATTTGTTAATAATTTATTCCTTATTTCGTTTTACGGTCCCGTTTGGTCTCTTAACTGCAATTATTTGCTTTTTCCCTATCATGAGCTGTTGTTTTCCTTTTTCAGGCTCTAGGTTTCCTCGATTTTATTTCTATCACGATTTTCGTTATAACTGCATACATCCTCTCTTATCTTCTTCCTTACGGTTTCATTTAGTCCTATGTACTCAATCATTTTTACGTAATTTTGTTTTTCTTTCATTTTCCTTCTTTCTTCATCAATAGTTTAGTTTCTTCTGAGATTTTGCTCTCTTTTTTCTTTCTAGTGTCTGCTATTTCCTTGGCTGTCTCTCTTATTGTATCAGTCAGTATTTTATTTCAACTGTTAATGTCTTCTTCATCTTCTAACTCTTGCAAGGTGCTCTATCTGTTCCTTAGTTCTATCCCGAATGTCTGTCTGTTTTTTTCTCTAGATCTTCCAGATCTAAAACCGGCGGATTTCCTCTTATAAGCTTCTTTCTCTCAAGCCTAGCATTTAGTTTCAACTTACATCTTACCATCCTATGATCACTTGAGATTTTGAAACTGTTCTGAACAGACACGTCTTGCAGAATTTCCCTGTTATTCGATAGAACGTTGTCTATATCGTTTTTGGTTCCATTTGGGCCTTTCCATGTACACTTGATCTGAGGCGGCTATTGATAAATGTATTGCAAATGAAAAGTTTTTTGGCTTCTGAGAATTCCACTAACTTCTCTCCTCTCTTGTTTCGTTTGCCAAATCCAAAGTTTCATACTTTCGTGTCACTGCTCTGCATGGTTGCTCTTTGCATCGAAGTCTCCCAGTACAAATTTTTAATGCGATTTGCTACTATCCAAAATATTTTGTATCTTCTGTATCATTTCCTCCTCCGGGTGTGAGGTTGGTGGAGCATACACTTGTATAATTTCCATAATGTATATCTTGTTTATCTTTATTACAACCCGAGCAATCTGAAATTCCTTCAATCTCTGTAATCCGTGTCTTCTGGTCCTTACTAATTATTAAGCGAACGCCTGTCGGTTTTCCATTTTCTTTTCCTTTGAAGTAGAACGTGTGCCCTGACGATAGTTCCAACTAGTCTTCGTTCTTCCTACACACTTCTGATAGTCATATGATGTCCCAATTAATCCTCTTAAGTTCATTCCACAATTCTTCTAATTTGCCTTCTGCTGCAAGCGACTGACAGTTGAGAGTCGCCACGTATAAATCCGTTCGAGTTGCCGTATCGGTGTCCTGGCAGTCTACAGTCCAAACCCTGGCATTTTGACCCTCTGACTTCCTGCAGAACTAACCACTGTCGTTGCCAGCTGCATTCGATCCTCCAGGCAATGAGTACCCCCGAGGCTGTTTCCTTACTTGTACCATCATGTGTAAAGAAAGGGAGGGTCCAAACATTTGACTCACCACGCTATCTGCTAATGCGGGTTGGAGAACAGCCCATCCATGTTCGTTTGCCAAGCAGTTGCTTGGGTACTAACAGGCTCCACGACGCGAACGAACGTACTGGACATTAGACGTCTACCCCTGTCGCTTCCCTCAAGCCTTAGCAAGAGGATTTAATAGGCCTCTTCCAAGTTAGTGGTAGAAACCTTTTGCGGCGGCAGTCCCGGTTTGTCTGTTCTGTCCCGCTCTCCCGCCCAAAAACTGCGAGCTATATATATATATATTAAAAATCCTTAGTCCCCATCATTTACTGATCAATAAAATATTCAGAAATTTCAAAAAACAATACAATATCATGACTCATAATATTTTTTTCAAACATCGAACTCACTAATTGATGCAGAATTAATCTCAATTATTATCTTTCCTTTCAAAATTTTCTCTCCATTTCTCAAAAGCTTTTACCTCTATACTCTAATCTCTTTATGAAGTAGACGATTAAATTTCAAATGGATATGTTGTAACATAATATATCGTAACCTTCAAAGCATGAGTTGTTTAAAAATCTAGTACAATTACTTGCCCTGCATTTAATTCGAATAAATTGTATATTATAGTGAAAAGAAGGATTACTTACTTAGCATCTTCTCTCAACTTAAATCTTATAGAGTAGCAGTCAGGATAGCATGAACAATTGAAGTTTACATCATCTACCCACGCACCAGCAGAAAAGTCGAGTATATCTGTAATACAGGATATATATATATAAATGAATTAAAAGATTTGAGATTATGTAGCAGAAGTAATGCTGAAGAAAATAGATATGGGACAAAACTACTTGAAAACCATCTAGAATAAATCAGAGAATTAATTAAGTATTATAATGAAAACCTTACAAAATAAGCACTAGCCGGTGAAGACGTTAGACAAGAACGTTTGTGCTTATCTAGCTAATTTAATACAAGTGTAGAAAAAAGTTGAAGAGTAGCTATGCAGCCCCGGTCCTACTACTAATGATATTAGAAATGTATAGCTGTAAAATTCCGTTCCTCACACTTTTGGCAGACAATAGCACCGAAACGAAGCATTTGTGCACCCTCCATGGTATGTGTTTTTAATTCCGTATTTTCATGTGTTATCTGTGTTACTTTGCAACACCGTATATATATATATATATATATAGAGATATATAGATAGAGAGATAAAGAGAGATATATAGAGAGAAAAACATCACAAGAGAGAGGGAGAGAGAAAGAGGATATCATCACAATACAGGGTCAACCTTGATCTATACTAGTCATTACTGGTCGTGTATTCGGCTATTATTAGCCCGATATTATGTTCTCCTATGACAGTGCGTCCCATTAACTCCTGTCATTTTTTGTTTCCAATTTTGGGATAGAAATAATATTTCTTTGCTGAATTTTGCTAGAACGTGAGGGAGATACGTAGAAATATAATGAGACTAATCCTACTATTTGATCTAATCGTTTCGAAGTTTTTCGTAGGGAAAACTGCGGAAGTGTTATTTTTTCTTATGGTAAATATATGTTAAAATGATCATAGACTGATACAAGTTTTAAGATGATCGAATATTGCTTAAATAAATTTAGAACTAGATTTCCTGTACCCAAGGAGTCAGACAGGCCCACACATCCTAACACACTAAAGGGAACATCCATCATCCCGACGTAAATACGGCATTCACCATCTTTTAAGATACACCTACCAAACAGCAGAATCTACTACTGGAACGACGAAAACGGTTGGTTAGTGTTCCTTGTATGCTGAGGTGTGGTCACAGTTGGTAACGTGAGCCTATCTACATCCTAGGTTAAAGGGAAATCTAGTTCTTTATTGTTTCCAGCAATATTTGTCTCATTTTCACAGTTGTATCTTCCTTCTAGCATTTAACCATTGATTTCTCATAAGAAAAGCGACGACAAAATTCCAATCACTTTCGTAGTTTTGCTACGCAAAACCACGAAATGTTTATGGAATTCTTGTTAAACTAGCCGTCTTCGATTTCTACGTATCTCCTTTATGAATTTGATTTTTTCTTTGCCGAAAATCAAATGACATTCTATACCCTAAAATTGGAAACAAAAAGAGGACATGAGTTATGGAACTTATTGTATATACATAGTTTAAGCCTCATGGTAAAACATCCTGTATAAGCAATATGTTACTATCTATACGAGTTAAATTCATTCATATATATTTTAAAAATACATATATCGGGACATGGCCTCACAATAGAATTATATAATATGAACATTCCTCCTAATAAAGAATATATCAAATGCTTTGGTACTTTCAGCCGGGAGGTGGAAGACTGCATCACGGTGTCGAATAACTACGAGCGGGATTTGCAACCCTATTTCTGATAATGGAATTTCAAGTTAAATTTACTGTACAATAATTCTTAAAAAATAAAATAATATTATCTCTACTATTTTTCAGAGATTGTTACGTTTGCAACTTAATACATATTATATCATGTTTCCGTGTGGATCAGAAAACAAACAAATTTGTCGAATGTTTCTCTTTATATTATTATGCTATACTGGAGATACGCTAACTTCGACTGAACATTCGATGAATATATATATCGTTACTGACTGTGGATTCAGAGTCAGATTCAATTCCCGGCGCTACCAAGGATGGTTTCCAAGGAGTGTCGGTCTGGAAAAGTGCCCTGCCAGTATCGTGATGCAGTTGGGGTGTGGGGTGTTCTGAATAAAAGATAGCGGCGATCACAGTGAGAGCTTGAATCCTCCTCTCCCAACCCTTCTATTAAGCGTGGGAGCAGTAGACCAATTTTTCCCTCCGGATTGAATATGGCTGATTTTTATATAGACGAGCAATTCCACCAATATGTCATATCCGATGGTAAAAACTGAATCGTATCGTGGATTTATTTTCATCAGCGCAATCGATTCTTAGAAGGTATACAATTCATATTTGCATAAAGAATGACAAATGTCGTTAGTACATTGGCGCAATTAGCTTTTGTTTTAGGTTATTTGAAAATTCACGAAAATAGCTACAATTTTATTTCATCTTAACAGTTAATTATTCAGGTAAAATGTAGGAATTTAGAATTTAAAAAGAACGGTAAATTAAACTTCGTTCTTTTGTATATTGATATAAACTAATGGTTTCTTTGTTAATAATCATCCTCACGCCCTGGCAAACATTGTAAGAATCGACTAAACAATTATGTCAGTCCATGACGCTCCACGTATTAAAAGTAGTATACACTGCATAATACTTGATGAAAAGTAAATTGCTTTTGTATGGTTTTAGGGTCTAATGATGAACAAAATGTATTTGAAACTATTTTCTAATCACAATAGTTTTATTGTAAATCATTAATATAGTATGGTCAGTGCGTGATGTTCTCAAATTATGGTGAGTGTGCTACTTCCAATGTACTATGAATAGTACTGTACACTGTAGATTATTTGGTGAAAAGTAAAGTGCTTTCATGTGGTGCATTAGAGTCAAACGCTGAACAAATTCTGTTGTTCAGTATTACACTTTGATATACATTTCTCAAACTCCCTGAAAGCACGCCCCCAATAAAACACTGTATGTACTACTTAATAGGAGAATGTTTGACGTTTTATATTCATTATTTTCAGATCAAGTTGTAGATAGTAACAACATATAGAAAGATAAACAGAGCCTGACATACTGACATGAACATGCAGTCGAGTTTAAATTATAATACTTGGCACGCCGTAAATAAGACTAGATAGAAATAAGTCGTTTATTTATATACAAATATATAAAAAAGCTTATTATGTATATATGTTTTATTTTGCATTCGAACATTTTTACTTCTATAACTAATAATTAGAATTAGTAACATCGAAGTGTTTGTAACTTTATTAATAATCCAACAACACAAGCTCACTATGAATTGGTACTAAGACTTGTTAAAATATTTTTGGTAAACACACATCGTATACCCAGGGCTGGAGCATTTTTTTTTTTTTTTGGAAGGAGAGAATGATCTGATTTTGGCGAACCTACCAAGGAGCCAAAAATGTACAACCTTTCTTGCTTATCTTCATTTATAGCATCCAGGCCGGTGTTTTTTGGTGTGATTCTCTCCGACTCCCATGTGGAGGATGTCACCCCTAAATTCTCGAGCACATCACCAACTTAAAAATGTTTACTTTCGAAAACGATAGAAACTGTGTAAAACTGTACTTACATCCTCCATTTTTAGCTTTACACGCCCAAACGGAACCTCCTGGTGGAATCACTGGGAGGCACGTGCACTCTTTGTTTTCCCATACTTTTGGCTCTGGGTATCGTCTAAAAACTGATTGTAATAATCTATGAAATGTTCACCGTATGTTTGACTTTTTACTAAAGGGGTTCAGTTATTTGTAGAATCCCTCTAATATTGATTTAAAATTTTTAATTTTGGAACATACAAAATGTGGACATGAATTATATTTTATAGTAATTATGATCTACGATCTGTAAATAAGTCAGTTAGTTTATTTCTATCAAAATGCACACAAAAAATACATAGCTTACAAGGAAAATAATTCATCTAATAGTTCATAGATATAAGTGTGTGACGAAAAGATGTCTGTGCGTGACGCTGTATTATTCCTCCTATACGCTTATTACATTAATATATTCTAGATTTATTTCGAAATTAAAGTTAACACATCCATCTTCAATGTAGTATTTTTTTTTAACTTTTGGGTGATCCATACTTTCAGAGAATTTGAGAGAATGTGTGTTAGGGTGTAAGTGCGTGTTGAAAAAATGTCAGTGTGTGACAAAAACTTTAACATTAAATAATATATAGTATTATTATTGATTATGTGTTCTTTCACCAGTATGCATTCTTCGATGTCTTATCTATCCAACGGTGTGCTGAAATCGCCTTTGTTGCAATTATAACAGAAGTTATAACTCAATTAACGTCGATAAGTGTATTCTAAATGTCAGTGCGTGACGCATGGTATTGCTCATATATATATATACATACTCGAATTACCCTGAAAAAATTTAAAATCCAAAAGTAACTTCTATTTTGCCCTTGGATTTGTGGGAACTGTACTTTATATTTTTAGGTTCTTTTTACTAAGTTTACATTCCAAATTTTTATCTGTTCTTCTTCTTCTTCTCCCTCTCTCTCATTTCTTTGTCTCTGTCGAATAAGGGACACTCGCTAGGTGTGAATGTCCGATTTTGAATACAATTCGATGCAGGTACTGTTCCTAAGTTAACTTTTACAGCCAAAAGTTTTAGTGGTGCAGTCAACAAACAATGGCACGGGGACCCGACAAAGATGGAGCATAGAGAGTAAGTAAATCGAATACAGAGTTGAATATTTCCGAACAACTATAAATACCAACTGTACCAAAATCATTATACTATTAGTAATTTTTGAGAGAGTACGAATCAGAATGTGCAGGGGTGAAAATGGCCCGCCTTGTGGATTTGACGTGTGTTGATATAAAAATGTTGGTAGAAATGACATAATGTACATGTTCGAGAGGAAATTTCTCTTTAATTATTTAAAATGGAGGCCTAAAAGATGTCACAGAAAATCAGATGCATATATTCCAAAACATGTGCAAATCAATAAATAAAAAAGTTGCTTGTTTCAATTTGACGCACCTTCTGCATACAAGGAATAAGTAATATGAAATGTCAATATGTTTCTCTACACTTTACTTAAAAATTAAATTTGATATTAGAGAAGTCACTTAAAATTTGGCTATTAAGTAGCAATTTGATTAATTTATAGTGAAGTTTAAATTTAATGTTTTATTGTATCTCAAACCAGGTACATACCCCTATACTTCTTCATTTCGTATATTTGCTCCATAGTACAGTCTGGGAACTCATCTGCAAAATAATGGACATAATTTTTCCATGAAGTTTACAGAAATGTACATAGGTTAATAAGACATTCCAAATTCCATTTAGTAAAGACTTAATTAAAACAAGAGTGAAATAAAATAAACAGGATATAAACTGGCCTTTTTTTCTTTTTTTTTTTTGAAGATCCGTAAAACCTGAGGCAGAAAAGTTGTATATTGATATGCACACTAACTTTTAAAAATGCAATAACTTAACCGATTATTAAAAGTGTTATTTTCTTATGCCTTTCTATTTTATTTTAACCTTAGAAGTGGCTTTTAACACAAATTCAATGATATATAATTATTTCGAATCGAAATGATCTCCTTAACACTGGACGAATTACGTCCATTGTGCGTTAATAAAGTTTCCAGCTGTCAACTACATTTCAAAGAAACAATCCAGTACTAACTATGTGGATGTTTCGAAGAAGGGATTGTCACTAGTGTCCACCCAACTACCATATTATTAATTCTGGTACGTATGAAGCCGAGGCAAATTGTGGTTTGTTCTCAAAAACTGTCTCTACATTCCCGTCTAGCTGTGTTCCCATAGTACATGTCCCCATCTACTGAACTAACAAAGTGAACAAACGCTATTGTAACCTCCTTCACTCATTGTTCAATAACTTGATAATTATTTGGCAATTAGAAATTTTTTGAACAATTTCAGTGCGGTGTTGCTGCTGATTTGCATTCTTAGCAGTTCGTCCGTGGTAAAAAAAAATCTGCAAATTTCATTACAGTTTTCAGTTTGAAAGTTTACGGAAGGTGGCATAAACTTTCAAACCTCTTCTTCTGACCTTTTTATAGTGTTTATATGACCACGAAGAATCAATTTAGCACTTAACTGAGAGACAGACAGCCTATTATCTGCAACCTTTTAATTATTAGCCCAAAATGCATTATTTTGCAGAACACAGATAAAGTGTCATTTTAAAGTTTATGCAAGTACTTCAGTTTTTATCGGTAAACCACAAATATCTTAAGGCATTCTTGATAGTGAAACAAAATATTCAATCCTCAGCGAACGTTTACACAGATAATCCTAGGTTGCTCGAGCAACTTTTCGCCAGTTCTTTATTAGGTAGTGTGTTATAAATGTACTGAGAACTAGGCTCCTTTAATATTGCAGATTATCATCTTGTTTCACGGTTTGTGCAGTTTTTCCGTCCTTTAGCATCCATTATACATTCGTATGATCTTTTCTACTATCAAAGTATTTAGTCTGAAGAAGTCTACCAAGGGTTTGCTGAAATTATGTCTCTTCTCATGTGTTATTTGTTTCTCTCTTTAACTTGTCCTTTTCAATTATTTTTATCCTTATTATTTCCACCTGCGATATTGAAAGAAATACTACTCAAACTCTTGCTTTTACAGGCCTCGTCCGTCTTGAATACTCTGAACACTTACACTTTTCATTGTCAAACATATTGTTCAGCCTCTCTATGTATTTTAAACATACACTTATTAAGCAATCCGGATGTGTGATCCGATGCAATTCACAAGAATGCTCAACACACCATCCAAGATGACTCAAGAAATTTGTAGCTAACCGTTAGAAGGTTGGAGTATTGGCCTAAAACTTTTAAGTTCTCAGCAAGGCTATGCCGTTTGAACCTATTTAAAAATCCTTGTGATAATAACAATGTTGGCAGTTAATACATCGTAATTCCGTTTGATTCTTTACAGCCGTTAGAACTTTCAATCAGGTCAGAAGAAATCTTTTGGAAGCTCATCACACCACCTTTCGGCTTTCAATCTGAGTAATATATTGACGGAATAAAATAGGGTAAGATCCACGTCATCGAATTACCATTAGCAGCAGCTCTGAAACAAGGTGAACTACTAGAAATTGAAATCGGCAACAACGTCCTAAAAAATGTTTAACAACTGTCCAAATTTCTCTCCAACTATGAAGTTGTGATACCATTTGATGTTGCACCTGCGTGTCTCATATTGTTGGCTCAAAAGTTCAAAGCATATATATTATGGCGCAATTGTTAGAGAGGAGAGTAGTGCTAGTTCTTTTAGAAAAAAGTCACAATTTAGATCATGCTTCCGATTTCCCACTAATAGTAGGTTTGTCCGGTGGACAAGAGTGTCACTGCAGCAATTCCAACATGTGAGCACTCTAGAAGCTATTTGAGTGCTGAAAATATGATTTTATTCCAAAGTGTACATGTTTCGTCTAGTATATAAAGATTCGTTTCATTTCGATTCCGTATGTAGTAACATCATCGAACCAAGAGATGAGAACATAACTTTAAATAATCGTCGGCAATTTCAAATTGTCGAATGTTATCGTAAAATTCGAAACTTTAAAGCAATTCCATAGACTGAACCTAACAACGTACGATTCTGATATTTAAAGGGAAGCATGGATGCCAAAATACAAATTGTGCCGCCTCAGGCGTTCTCGGATCTGAAAATAACGTTTCTTATCCGTCCCAAACTAGTACAAGATAACCGAAATTTCTTGCAGTTTTTGACATTCCATTAATCATGCGAGCACAGAGAGGAAATGAAATGACGTACTTATATGCCATTCGATCGGGATTTGGTCTGACCATTGACCTTCAGCAATACAGGCATTGTGCTCACACACAATAGTCATAACTCGTCTAGTATAAAAATAAATTAATGTACTGAAGCAGCTTGTTTGCGTGTGTTTGTTGTGTGACTTTAAAGTGGGTTTGTCTTCTGTCGCATCAAGTCACCGCATATGCTAGGTATTTTGGTGAGAATTCCCTGAACGAACGCACCGCCAGGCATTGGTTCAAGAAATTCACTTCCGGTTATGTGAGTCTTGCTGGTGAACCTCGAAGTGGACGACCACATGTGTTGGAGGACGAGATCCTGAAAGTAACCATCGAGAGGTACAGTAGAGTAACGTGTGATAAATTTACAGAAAGGTTCCAAGTTCCCACTGAAAAGTCAGACTGCACCTGCATGGTTTGACATACAGTTTAAGCGAGTGGGTACCGCACACATTATCGGCAACCAACAAGGAACAACGAGTGACAGTGTCTTGAGAACACACATATTCGATCCCGTATTCACTGGGGACGAAAGGTGTGTCCCCTATGACACTCCTAAACGTTCCAGACATTGTTTTTCGCCACGTGGCACTGTTCTTCCCGCATCAAGACTACCTCTGCACAGACGAGAAGTTAAGCTTTCTGTATTGTGGACTTGTCGCAAAGTGGTGCATTACGAGCTCCTTCCACCTGGCCAGACCATCACTGCTCACTTCTACTCACAGCATATGCAAAGGGAGCACCGTGCATTGCGGAACATGGAATCGGCATTGGGGAATGGCAATGGAGTGCTGTTCCCCAACGACAATGTCAAGGCGAATGTAGCAAAGAGGATCCTTGAGACCCTTCAGCAACTTTGCTGGGATACACTGTGCCATGCACCGTATTCACCGGAGCTTGCATGGACAGATTACAACATGTTTCATTGCACTGACAACTACTTCCGTGGGAGATCCTCAGTTCGCACTCATGAAAACCCGTTTTATTAGCCACTTAGACTGAAGTATTCATAGAATAGTTATTTTCTAACATAAAATATATTTTTCTTTCGTTGGAAAAAGGTACAATTTCGTCAAAAAAAGTTGAAATTATCCTTGCATTATGAGGCATTGTACAGTAATATGCGATGTAAGTGTTATACATATGAAACAAAGACGTACTATCATTATTATTAACCCCAGTATTCAAAGCATTAAAATCAATAAAGTTTTATCAGTGCTTACCTTAAGTAATAATTACTAGTAAGATTCAAATTGATCATATTGGTGTCACTCATTGCTCATATTGACATAACAATTTCTATCAATTTAATAATAAATATGAAATAGCGCCATTTTCTTTAAAAGGTTATCTAAACTTATACCGTTATTTGATGCAATCAAAGATACAACACGAGTAATAAGCACTTGAGTGGTCAAGTAAAACTGTGTATAAAACACCTGGAAGGAAATTGATTTGCGAAAAAATGTAGAATACATATCTCTAATTTTCCTACCTACAAAAAAATCTCAAATTATGGAAAATATTCATTATATTACAAAAACTCAGCCACTGGGGAAGGGCCAATCCAGCCCAACTTGTGCCGGTCTCCTGCCTGGGAAAATGAGGAGTTTTGACGTCAGGAAGGGCATCCGGTCTCAAAAATATGCCGAAACCACATATGATGGGTCGTCTTATTAAAGCCTCGGAAAATGTTAGATCGTGCACCGTGGGTAAGGCGCAGGGGCTTCGCCCGACTTCTGTTTGAAATGAGCGAGGGCTACAGAGTCGAAATCGGGCTCGGTTAAGAAGCTAGCCCACGTGAGCCTTAGAGTAGACTCAGTAAATGTTGTGATGATGAGTGGAAAGAGAGATTGCAAACTTGAAGGAAAGAAGAAAGTTGGGAATTTTGTGCGTGCAAGAGACAAGATGGAAAGGAAATAAAGCAAGAGAATGATGAGGAGGCTACAAGTTGCTATATAGTGAAGCTAATGAACGTGGGAAGTAAGGTGTAGGAATTGTTCTTTCAAGAGATCTGGAAGAGAGTGTAGTTAGTGTAAATAGAAGAAACGACAGAGTGATGAGTATCAGGATAGGCATGGGTGAATTGATCAATGTAGTGTGTGCCTATGCTCCGCAAGTCGGCTGCGTGGAAGAAGAAAATATGGAATTCTGGGAGCAATTGAACCACAACATTCGCGGCATACCTACAGCGGAAAGAATAATTCTGGGCGGCGACTTGAGTTGACATGTAGGCAGGAGCGGAGAAAGCATTGAGAGCATCCACGTTGGTTGGGATGTAGGAGATAGGAACGAAGAAGGAGAAATACCAATATACTTTGCAACGTCATTCGACCTAACAATTTGCAATACATTTCTCCAGAGGAGAAAGGAGCATCTCTTAACACAAGAGTAGTGGAAATGAAAGTCAAATCGAATTCATATTGTATCTAATTCTTAATGATTAATGGCTAATTCTTAAGGAGGATAAAATCTGCATGGTTATAAGTGGTGAAAGTGTGGCCGCAATGAACAGAGTGGTGATTGTAGACTAGGAGTTTGCAGATAGAAATAACAGGAGACCGCGAAATGGAGAACCCAAAATGAGATAGTGGAGACTGAAAGAAGAGAAACTAAGGAAATAATTCAGGGAAGAAGTTATCGAAATGATAAATCTGCAAAAGGAGGATGCGCAAAAATGGTAGGATATGAAAAGTATAATCCTGTTAACAGCCGAAGAGAAGACTTTGGGTAGAGCCTTCCGAAGGAAAAGCGACGTGGTGGTGGAATGAGGAAGTGCAAGAAGCTATTAAAGCGAAGAAAAAAGCTAAAACAAGATGGGATGCTTTAGGGACAGAAGAAGATAAATGTAGCTTCAAAGCGGCTATGAAGGAAACAAAGACGGCAGTGGCTATAGCAAAAGCCCAAGCCTGGGATGAACTGTATGACGGACTAGAAACACCAGCTGGAGTGAAGTAGCTATGTAGATTAGCAAAATCTAGAG
>JAGDQP010036740.1:0-18924 GCA_022664845.1 Lepisma saccharinum | reverse complement strand
TCAAGGTCCTAGGACCATTTTCAAATTTAGAATCGTTCAAACTTTGAATCCTCTTCTCTCCTCCTTGTTCCCACTACTTACAACCTGGACCCGTTTACCGTCGTTCCTCCACGCATTGACATACACTACATGTATAAATGCGTCACTTGTTCAATTTTCCCCAACTTTTCCAAAATTCGAACCAGCCTATCTCGAATTCGGGTCGACCTACGTTCTAAGTACTATTGGTTTCGTTCTTAGACTTCTGAACCTATTTGTACCATGTGTCAAGTTTTCGAATTTTCTCCCAATTTGACACTTTGAACCCTCGTATCTCGACAACCGTTCGAGCTAGGGCAAAAAGGACCGATATTTCGAATCCCCTGGCAAATCCGCAACTCCCGTACATTTGGTCTTCCGGCCCTATATACCAAGTTTCAAGGTCCTTCTTGCCAACGTAGCCACCAGACTGATTATTATACGATGGTGTGCACGTTTCACTTCAGAAATCTTTTCAATTCAATCCTCTTTTCGGCACATTAATTTTTCTTCTTCCCAAAACTTTTCTGTGAGTCTCCCGATTAGTGGTTGAGTGTGTTTATCCATTTAAAGATTTTTTCTTTTCTTGATGCAAATACATACAAACTCATGCTTCTTACCAGATTGTTAAGCCTTCTTTTTGACCACTTGATGTTTCGCTCGGGTGGGTTTCCAATTTAAACCTGATCTTATTTTCCTGTCCATTTCTTCTCCCACTTGTACTTTTCAAAAGATTGGATTCTTAAGATCTTGTTTGGCAGTCCAATGCATTTCCTAATTCTTCTTTACATGTACCCTACATTCAAATAGATACTTATTGACGAGTTCTAAGCTCAAGATTATTTTCTAAAGGCATTTCCACGTTGAAAGCTATCTCTGGTCTTCCGTCTTTAATCCTGTTTGTGAAACTCTTCAATGGGGTTCAGAATCTTTTGGCTTATTCTTACAATGTTTAGAAATACCTCTTTTCAATTCGGATTCGTTTGTCCTTCACTAAGATGCTCATATCCTCTAACCTGTTTCACCCTTGACAAAACACGAGTCTTACTTCGGATTTAGTCGCATGTTATACCAATTAGTCCCTCTTCAAATCGGTACGGATTCATATGTATCTTCCTTTCCTTCCAGTAATCCTTTCCTCTTTTCAATGCAATCATCCGTTGCATTCTCTGTTCCTAAGAGTCTTTTCTAAATTATCTTCTGAACGTATTTGCTTTACTGGTGCGTGCATTTGACATTTCTATAGGTTCCATTTACTTTTTAAGCTTCTTATGTTCTTTTATGATCTGTCTATGTCATCTTACCTTGCCTCGGCGCACACAAATTGACTCACATGTTTCCGACGGATATTTATCCTCTTAAGAGTCTGTTCGAAGCTTACGATTTCTTCACGCATTCACTGGCAATTCATTTTCATTTCTCAGCATCTTATTCCATTGTTTGATTTCCTTCTTCCATCGATTCAACTGTACCCAACGAATCTATCTGAGGATTATTTTCTGATCGCATAAGGTTTCCTCATGCATTAATTTCACTTTTATATAGATCCATTTACGTTCTAAGACTCTTATATCGTAGATTGCTTTTCCTCGTCCGTTGAATTGTTCGTTCCCAAAGAAACTTTCTAAGGATTATTTTCAGATCGCATTAGGTTTCCTCATGCGTTAATTTGAGTTTCTATAGATCCAGTTAAAACTTTTATCATGCTTCACTTATTTGACATCCTATTTCTTTGTTGGGTTACTTCACTCTTGCCTAATCCCCTCTCCCAACACTCAAACCCTTTGTTCAAAACAAACTCGCTGCCCTGTAGCGGGTGTTGGAGAAGGGAGGGAGGATTCTATTGTAAGCGCGTTCTGTACACAATTCTACTTGAATGACGCAACGTACGTCAGACATTGGTCTCATTGGTTCTTGAAGGGTATTGAAAAGTGTGCATCTAATGTAACATATTGTGTCGAACATTGTCCTTTGTCGTTCTTTTGAGGTGAATTACATGATGTTTCCAAAGGTTATCATCCCGTACTAGTAACCGAAATATGACGAGTTCGAATCTCGTTCACGCCAATTGAGGAGAGAAAACACAAAGTATAATCACAAAAGAGCTGTCGTAGCTCGGTGGTAGAGCGCAGACTTAGAGTTCGGGAGGTCATAGGTTGAATCTAAGCGGCCGATCATGCTGACTGAGATCTGTCCAGGATTTTGCCTCAGCACACCAGGCAAATGCCGGGATGTCACCTTCAACTTAGGCCCTGGCTGATATATTTCTGTATTATTTCCCCTCCTCTACTCCAGCCTGAGTCGTAGATATCTCAATGCCATAAATTAAATCGATTAAATTGAACAAAGAATACTTTACAAAAATTTACAGGATGAGGAAGTAATATTAACTTCCGAAGCGGTGAAGTCGGAGAACTCGGAGTGGCCGAGAGGGTTCAATTTCTGCTGGAGTCAATTGAACGGAGTGTTTCGGAACCTACTTTACCAAAAAACTACTTTCAGTCCTCAGTAGCTCGATTAGTAACTTAATAACAAATCAATAAATTCTTTGAAAATTATGGCTGTGCAATTAATTTACCCAAAATAATATAGCTCCCTGAATCTGCAACGTACGTTTCCCAGAGCATTAAATAAATATTTTATTCCCACTATGTGCAGTAGGCAAGGCGGGAGACATTGCTTTGATTACGGCGCTATTCTTGTATTCGTTTGGTGAAAAGTGATTGAAAGAGTAAAACTGGACAGGATTGGTTGGTCTGAGATCTTAACTAATTTACTCTACCATCTGAGGAATGCCTTCTATCTTACGAAAGAATCCCAATCATCACAAGAACTACATATTGTCCTTAGGAATTTCATCGGGGCACGAATTGAATTGATTTATGGATTTTAGGCATCTTATCACGTCATCGGGACAAAATCTATATAAACAGTTATGCACTCACAGCAAATCAGATGACTTGCAGATAGGTACGCGGATTCGAACTCCGCGAACGATCATCCTGACTTTTTCCAAGTTTTCTCTCAGTTTACCAGGCGAATACTATGATAGAACCTTGACGCCTTGGCCGCTACCCTTCCAATTCTCCCTCATCTCTATCCCAGCCAGATTGAGAGATGCCTAATAGTCATAAGTAAACAGATTATAATACCAGTTGTATAAGCTCAAATCCGCTGTTTGCCCATAGATGGCGTTCGTGAGCGTATGAAGCTACCATAGGGACGCCATACCTATTGCGTAGATACGTTGGACCTCTGGCAACACGAATCAGTGCACATAATCAGCAAGTGCAGACAACAACACACAGTGTGCCGTTGGTAAGCATGGCTAGTTTTGTGCCAGAAAAAGACCATATGCGCGAAGCTCGGCTTTTCTTCTTCCATTTGAAGAAATCGGTTGGTGACGCGCATCGAATGCTTGTGGAGGCCTATGGTGACAGTGCTTTATCGGAAACAACGTGCCGAGATTGACTTCGTCGGTTCAAAGACGGCAATTTTGACCTGAGTGACAAGAAGAGTGAAAATCGGCCCAGGAAGTTTGAGGACCATCAATTGCAGGCGCTGTTGGATGAGGACGATACGCAATCACAACAAATGATTGCCGAGCAATTGGGCGTTACTCAAGCAGCCATTTCTATGCGTCTACGTGCCATGGGAAAGATTCAGAAGATTGGAAAATGGGTGCCGCATGAATTGACCGATCGGCAGCTGGAAAGACGCCAACACACATGCGAAATGTTGCTCACCAGACAAAGAAGAAAGTCGTTCCAGCATCGGATTGTGACGGGCGATGAAAAGTGGATATATTTCGCGAATCCGAAACACCAGAGATCGTGGGTTGATCCCGGCCAACCATCAACATCTTCCTCGAGACCAAATCGCTTCGGACGGAAGACGATGATGTGTTTGGTGGGATTAACAGGGTATCGTCTACTTTGAGCTGTTGCAACCGGGTCAAACTGTCAATGCCCACCGCTACCACCAAAAACTAATCAACGAGCACCGTGCTCTGTGTGAAAAAAGACCGGAGAAGCTGATATTCCTCCACGACAACGCACCATCGTACACGTCAAAAGTGGTCCAAAACTACTTGGAGACACTTAAGTGGGAGGTGATACCCCATCCCATTTATTCACCAGAACTGGCTCCTACAGACTACCATCTGTTTGCGTCGATGGCCCACGCCCTCGCAGACCAGCACTTCGATTCGTATGCAGACGTCCGAAAATGGCTTGATGAGTGGTTTGCCTCTAAAAGAGCAGGACTTTTTTTGCGTGGTATCCACAAATTGCTCGAGAGGCGGGCAAAATGTGTAGCTAGCGAGGGAAAGTACTTTGAATAACATGCTTTGTGCTTTCTATGAACACACCATGTGTTTTGCTGACTACAAAACAGAGGATTTAAGCTTATAAACCTGGTAACTAATACGACAATAATCTATTAGTTATTATTCTGCGAACGATAGCGTGAATATGCGTAGTATAAGACAGTAACAGTACAGTGACAGTGATGAACTTAATTAATCAGAATACTGACCTTTATTAACGTGAGCAGACGGGAAAACCTTGCAGGGCAACATAACTTTCAGGATACTCGTTCACAAGCATGATTAATCTTTTTCAATGTAAGCTATATACAGTATATACTAGTACACATCCCTTGTTTTGGTATATGATAGGGTATACTTGACTATTTTTAGTGTTTAGAAATAACCACATATTTTTTTGCAATACAAATGACATAATTACATCCTATATGTAATGCATAGCCCACAACACACTATATCTTACTGCAAGTCTTAATTAAATACTACTAATTAACCTGTCTTTCAACCCTATTGCCAGTGTTCAGTGAATAACATACCAATAATAGCTGATAAGGAGTTACGCTTGAATTATCATTGTAAATTACTATAAAGTTGTGTCAATTTATTAGTCCAATATTTGTCAATTCATTAGTCCACTATTTGTCAGTGGACAGCTTTGTACCTCTTAAAAACAGATTGAGAGTAAATTGATTGTAAATCAAAATATGTAATGCTATATACGGAAGTTTTATTTGCTTCTATTCTGTGAATACACGGATTGTTGTATTTCACGCGGATATCGAACCGATGTCCTTTTCACTGTGCGAAGCTATCCGCACAAGTCGCTCAAGTATTATTTTACAACTGTTAAAACATCCACACGGCAGACAACAAGCTAAAAATTCATGTTTTTCTTTTCTTTTTTCTACGCTCCCCTATCATTTCACACACATACATACAAACAAACAAAATAAGTGTACATAAAAAAACCACGAGAGAACAAATGACAGTTTAGCAAACAATTAGTCTGCAATTCTTTTCCATCTTAATGTTTCCTTTTTTCTTAATGTTTTCCTTCCTCTTCTTCTTAATTTACATACTGGTTATTATGGAAGCGGGCCTACAACAGGGAAGAAGATGGAAGATAAAATGACTTGCTTAAAGTCGTGACTACTTAACACACAAATGACGCATATGTTTTGCATCTTATTTTTCTCTTTGAACGCAGAGACGAATCATCAATGATGGTAGAACAATTACACAGGACAAAAATATGCAGTTTTTTTGAGTAAGATCAAAGAAGACAGCTATATGAATCGACAATTATCTCATAAAACTAGAAGGGAACCAGAAAAGTACCTTCTGTTTTCCTGAAAAGTGAGAAAAATAATAAATGTGACAAGATTTCTGTTTAAGATGAAACAAGACAGCTATATGAACCGAATATTATTTCAATACGGTAAATAAAAGTAGAAGGGAAGCAAAAAAGTACTTGCCGTTTTTTGTGAAAAGTGAGAAAAATAAGGACTATGAAAGATGGCTAACTAAGACCAAAGAAGACACATTGATCAATGAAATATTATGTGAATAAAGGAACAGGGTAACCAAAAATGTACTTGTCGTTTTTCTGATATATAACGAATATGACAAAATGGGTGAGTTAGATAAAAGAAGACACTGATGAATGCAATATGATCTAAATGCTACAAAGTAATCAAAAAACCGCTTACCGTTTTTGAAAAAAAAATGTGGCATCTACTGGTTGTATAGTTAGAGGGACACACACACGTATGTATTTCTACCTTCGAATACAACTATGTCAATAGTTGATACATCTACTCATTCTAAAATGTTTGCATTACTGTAAAGAATTTAATACATTACGGAATAGGTTGTATAGTTGTGTTACAGGCATATTTTGTAGACGTTTGGGATGTAACTAATGCTGAGATGTGCGTATTCCTAACAGTGAACTCAGACGTACTCATACTCGACGAGCCATTTCCTTGTATGCAACTTGTATCAGTAAGATATACATATTTGTATGATCTCGTAAATATGGTTAGCATTGCACTGGAAGAATAGGTAGTACAGCTCAACGTGGAGTTGAAATTACCTTTTTACTTACAAATGAAAACAGGATACGTCTTGAAAATGAAGCCCAGTTGAACGTTATTTTGTAATAATTAAAGACAGGTGCTGGTTACTAGAGTTAATTTTTATTTTGTACTTTAGCAGACCGTTTGATATTTTTGGAACACGTTGAGTAATGATATGGAATTAAAATGCTTGTGCATTTGTGCATTGCGTTCTTCAACAAAATCACAAATAATATGGAACATTGGATTTGTCACTAGGCTACAACAGAGTTGTAGTGTATCTTTTAGTCACCTATGGCGCAAAGAACTGAATATTACTCCTGCAATAGTAAATGAAGTACAAAGATTTTCAAATATTGATTACTACGAAAGTAAGAACATTTTATTTTATAGGTATAATACAAAACTGTGAACGTCTTCCACAGAATCACAAGCAGCAATATCTTTCCTTGTAATATAGGTTAGTCATAATCAGGAATAACGTCAATTGTTCCCAAGTATTGGGATTAAGTGAATGAATATTGTATTTGTCCAGTTGTATGTGTTATTGTACTTGAAGGAACTCATTGAAATGCAAGTAATTACGTCAAGTACTACATGAAGTGAATCTTGATTCAACTCTTGCGTTTGATAGTTTAGCGTATTTGTCATGAGACTAATAGGGACAAATTGTATTCTTTATTGTGAATGGTCAATAAAGTACATAAAAACGTTGAACATGGATTCTTGGATGTAGTTTTCCAATGGCGGTCCTGTGTGAATGTTCGACTCTTGAAATCAAGGCTGCTTGCATAATGTATAGTATTCAAAAATGGAAAGGAAATATTCTGCTAATTTGTCTTGCTTGATTTGACCACATTCACATTGACTCTGGAACTCACGACTGCATTCACATGTCGGTGAAATCCTTTGAACAGGACGTAGTGGAAACCTTAGCATATGTGCCTATATGCAAAGAAATCTACGAGAAATTTATAGAGACACACTCAGACAACGAACATATATTCCAGAACTTTCTGAAAACATATAAAGAAACGATTCCAAGTACAGAATACGTAGAGAAACTGTGTGTCATTCTTTGGACAAAAGATTTCTTATACGGTTCATTTGCATGTTGTTTGTGAGGAATGGAAATAAAAAGCGTCAGTTTGATTGAACAAGACATTATTTATTGTGTATAATCAAGAATATATACGGAGCAGAACATTCCAACGGATACACGAAAATGTTGTTATTACACATAGGAGCTTGATCAATATTGTTTTTGTGAGTACTAAACACAACTGAAACAAAAAGTGACGTCATACAAAATATTGTAATTATATACAACTCAAACAAATTATTCAACAAGTCAAGCCATATAAAATAATGAAACTTTTTTTGCAAGACGAACTTCGATCGTACATAATAATTTCATTTGTTTGCTACATAAAAGTTAACTCGTATAAAATATTTTTGTATTATGTATTTGTTAACTTTTAGGATACAAGTCATTGTTTTTAGATAACTTAATTGTACAACTTCGGTTGTTCATGTTCTGGTGGAAAACAATGAAGTAGTACAAAATAATTTTATTTGTCTGCGGCATTGCAACAAAAAAGTGAAATAGATAAATTTGTCTGCTACATTGCAACAAAAAAAGTGAAGTCATAAAATATTTTAGTCAGCTGATACATAAAAGTCAACTCGTATAAAGTATTTTTCTTATAATGTTGTTCTCTAAGTTTTAGGATAAAAGTTTTAATGAGAAGGTAACATAATTGTAAAAAATTTTGTTGTTAATGTTTTGGTGGAAAACAATGAAGGACTGCAAAAGAATTTTCTTTGTGATACTAACACTACAAGATAAAAGTTTGACTTGTGCAAAAAAGTGAAGACAACTATAACAAGTCATAGATAATAATTGTTGTTGTTGTTGCTAAAAACTGTTGCAATAAATTAGTTTTGTGACGTACACTATTCTAATGTAAGGTCTTGCAGGGATACATATTTACTGAGAAAGCATTAAACCGTTCGAAAAACCAAAATTGATAAACTGAAAGTATTATTAGCTTTCCACGGCTGATAATACTAGGCATTAATTTTTGACGTTTTAACAGCTCGCGAGCAACAAACAAATTATCAAAACCGTGATCATTATGTGCAAGAGCAACAACTTGAGTAAACTTGGGACCTTGTTTGAATACGCAATTAATGAATGGTTCCATAGTATAAAATACAAAATCCCTATTTCCATTTCCCGGGTTCGATCCCCAGTGGGGGCTCAAAATATTCGTTGTTGACCCAGCATCATGAGGACAATTGGGGAGCAGCTGTGAATAAAACACAATGGCGATCACAGTGAGAGCTTCGGCTCTCCTCTACCAACCCGTCTCATCAGCGCGGGAGCAGTAGACCAAGTCCTCCTCCCTTCGGGGAGAGGTCTCATCCACTAATGGATTGCATATAATTGTGATTATATACATATATATGTATACTGTTTATTAATTCGTGTTACTGAGAAACAGACCTGTAACCACGAAAGTTCTAAACTTATTTTCATGATTTTTTTATAGTTGCTTGCACGACCCTGAAGTTCTGACACTGAGAATAATGTTCTCGCGTTCGGGAATTCAAACTCATAAGTGAATCTCGCTTATGGGAAAGGCAATGTCAATTCGGAACACCACATTTCCTTGTCCAATTTCGTTAAATAGTACCAAGAAATTAAGTCAAACTCAGATTTCTCTCTATAAATTATTGTATCATCTCTCGATCTCGATCTATTTCACATTTCAGTTTGGTTAACCAAGAGGGGGTTACAATTTTGTTTTGTAAAATTATTTTCACAGTCTTAAAAGGGGGGTTTGTGAGGAATTGTAGCAAATTTCATTCAAATATCTGGAAAACTCTCGCTTTTACCAGTCTGTTTCTCAGTTAAACGAATTAATAAAGGTAAAGTTAAAACTATCCCCTGTGCAATACACACGTGCCTTGAACAGCACATGGGGATGTGGAGGTAGCGCTCCACATCTCGACCTATTATACTAAGTGAGATGGAGTGGTCAGTTCCACACTCGACCGCCTTTACCTTCCCAAGAAAACTCCCACAGCCAACGCAGGATTGCAATGCAGGGATGTATGGATAATGGTACAAGCGTGTTGCCAATCCGTTTCCATAAATGTTCGTACCTTGTATCCTACTATTAGAATAGTGAGATGAGGGGCAGGTGTTGCAGCAAAGTCAATGCCACCCGGACATTTGCTCCTTTGTTCAAGGTTACGGTAAACGAACGTAACCCAAGGCAAACATATGGGTTCCTTTGTAATGTAGATCTTTGTTAGGGAAATGTAACAATGTTGAAAGTTGGTTCAGTGGGAATTCAATGTTATTGTTTACTCTTTGGCTGGTGTCGAAAACTATTTTAAAGTACGAAAGCATGAACCTAGTTGTATTGCCGAGCGGTTAGCTGTAACCTGTTAGGGATTTGTTAAAAGTGTTTGTAGTTTATTTGGTAACCATTGGTTTACATTGAGTGTATGAATGTAACGTTATCCTAAAAACGCTATTCGTATATGACAAAACCGTCTTGCGTTGTCCCTCTGTATGCCTATATTATTGGTACATTAGATTCTTGGTTGCTTGCTTCAGATAGGTAAGTAAAATTTAGATTATCCAACCGTAGTCTCCTTGTGGTCAAAAGTGTGCTTCCTAGTGTCTAGTATTATGTGGCATGTGTTTTCCAGATATGGAATTGCTTCTCTGGAATGTACTATGATTTTGTGTGGTTTCACTGTCAGTCATAGAACACTAGCTTCTTAAATTATCGCAAGAGGCCACTAGAGTGCAGGTTACCCCCACCTAAAAGTTTTGATAGGATAACTTTGGTTTGCGTCCGCACTCTTGTGATATAGCCGGTACCCAACGCCATTGGCGTTCTCTTTGTACGTACATCGCAGCGTAGAAAGATCTGTTCTGGCATTTATATAACAGTACGATTCGTCCTATGTCTAGTATTGTTTGTTACGTTACTGTTAAATTCAAGTCATGGAAAATCCTATTGATGTTTTGCTGGCTACGTAAGAAATGAAATTGTATGAAGATCCTGATACTATTCTTGGGTATTTCGGTTCCTTATGCTATCACAAAATGGTAGGATTCCAAGTCGAAGAAACGTATCCTGTCATGTTACTGAGTCATCTCCTATATTACGTTTGGAACGATGAGGAAGTCGTTTTACAAAGTTGTGCAACTGCCCAGGAAATTCTTGAGTTGGGGTATTACGGATTCTTCGGAAGTGTGGAAAGTAAAGAGCTGGCCTGGAGTAATAATCGTGAGTTGTTACCCGACTATGATGGATTAATCGCACAAGAGGCTATCGATTTCTTTGGTGTGGAAACATATAGGAGGGGCACTGGTGACAGTGTGCCCCAGGAACTTGCTGATTTGTATAATGACATGGATAGCGATAGTAGCGATGATCATGTGTGTGACTATGTTCCGGGTGGTGATACGAATATTGCAGTGTAACGTCGGATGCAAGATCATACTATGTGTGTGATGTATGGTGCTGGGCGTGGCCCACAATTTGAAATTTTTTCTGAATAACTATCCTAATTTCCCTCTGCGGGGTCGCAAATTAAAAATCAATCCAGTTGTAAGAACTATTCTTGACCCTGAGGAGTTTGTAACCAATTTGTATGGGTTTGCCATGGACAATTTACTTAGGGATGTCGATCGAACATGCAAGGTGAATTTAGTATTGAGAGTTGCAAGTGCACCATAGGAAAGCCAGTATACATATCATTCCAATTGCGAGCACATCTTATGGCGGAATGTATGCTCCGCAAAATCGAAAGTGTACTCAACTTTAATGAGGAATTTCTGTTAGGTGACAATATCACCATTAGGCTTGAGGTAAGGGTCGTCGTCGTAATGATAAGTATTTAATCTATGCAGATCATTTTCAAAACCACATTATTCCTGTATAACTTCCAATTTGCCTTGCCCTAGCATTAGGAATGGGGCAAAGTAAGGCAGATCAAAAGTATAATATAACCGCATATAACCCCTCATCCTGAAAACTAATATGCGAATCAATAGAACTGTGTTTAATGCAGGGGTAGATTTATGTAGTAGTAATGGTGATAATTTAGATGACGTAGACATGTACCAAAGCTACTTGGACAGAGGTATCAATGTATTGCTTATATCGTGTATCTAAAACACTCCAGTACGACATAATGTATGTTGGTCCTACAGCAAAGAGGAAAATCTTTATTCGTTTTGAAGATCAGCATTACGATGTTATAGATCGTATTGCATCCTTTTTAGAAGGTATTGCGAATATTGTCTAAATCCCTATATAGAACGTCGGTTGCACACATGCCTATATCTGTGTAGTCAATGCGGAACCTATCATCCTGATATAGAAAGTACAGATGAAACAAAACGATATTGCGACAGGTGTAATCGTACCTTTGGTAATCCAATATGTTTTGACAGGCATGCCGTAAAGGCCAAACAGAAATCTCTGTGATCATGTTCAGGTATGTGTTCAGTGTGGTGTAAAACTCGATCGGCGTAACAGAAAGACGAATCAGGTTTGTAGTGAATATTGCTGTAAAAGGTGTGCAAATGAAAGCCATATTTGTTATTTTAAACCGTAGCATCCTAAACGTGTAGAGGATTTTATATATATTGTTTACGATATTGAGACTATGCGCTTGGATACCAATGATAAATGTGAACATGAATTGATGTCTAATTTAATTTGTTCGGCGCATCGTTCCTATCAATGTAAAATTATTCATGAAAATAGCTATACATGCAATGTTCGTGGCGATTGAGAGGGTATTCGGCATTTCATATTTTACACCATCGGGCATTTTTTACACATGTTACAGGAGGATCCCAAGTTTACGCAAGTGGTTCCTTTAGCACATAGTGCTCACGAATTCGACAATTTATTTGTTGCCCATGAAATACTAGAACACCAGCAATTAGTACCGGACTTACTTACTCGTAGACACAAAATTATGCAACTAACGATAAACAATATGATATTCCGAGACACATTCCTGTTTATGCAGGTCCGATTAGCAGAGTTACCAACAATGTTAGGCTTAGATGAATCACTTAGAAAGGGCGATATTCCATATCTTCACAATACTCTGCGCAATCAAATGTATGTGGATTTTTATTCCGACCTGGACTATTAAGATATAGGCAGCAAATCTGATAAGATGCCGATACCATTACTCTCTGGCATAGGGAATGTGTACAAGGTAAGAATGTATTCGATCTCCAGCATGAAGTGGTACAATATTGTCAAAATGACGTCCGAATTCTAACTCTGGCGCACATCCGGTTTGCTAATTTCATAGAAAGTAAAACGGGAGTTCTTGCACACCTCTACCATTGCTGCAGGTGCTATGCTATATTATCATTCTCAGTATCTTAAAAAGAATACCACCCCTGTTATTCTGGCATCAGGATTTCATCACCAGACAAAGCAAACAAGCAAGCAAAACTATGGCTTTGCTATATGGAATAAACCCATGATATCAAGCTGCAAAGCTATGAACGAGGCGGGGAAGCTCAGTTTAAACATTACAAATTGGATGGTTATGATAAAAGTACTCGTACAGCATATGAATATTATGGCTGTTACTATCATAGCCACCATTGTTTAACGCAACTCAGAGACCAGCCTATCGATAAAAAGGGTCTAGTCTAAATAATCGATATGCCAAAACTATAGCGAGGGAGGAGTTTCTGCGTACGACTTGTAACGTTAATGTTGTATCCATTTGGGAATGTCTGTGGTACAATCAAGTGAAGACTTGCCAGGAAATAGAGACATTTCTACGCAATCATTGTTCAGATATTGAAGAACCGCTACATCCTAAGGATGCTTTTAAATGTTGGGCGTACTGAATGCTTCCAAACCCTTTACGAATACTCTGAATCGGAAATAATTGTGTTGATTTTACCTCGCTCTATCCATGGTTATGGCTACCCAGCCACTTCCGGTTGGACCCGTAACTGTTCAGAAAGGAGCGAACTGCCTGACCAGAGTGAGGTCCATGGACTTCGATATTGTACGGTTTTACCACCTATGAATCTAGCCATTCCAATTCTATGGATAATGCCCATACCAAACTAATGTTTGGTCTTTGTAGAAGCTGTATGCGTGAATTACGTAGCGGGCAATGTACACACACAGACGAGCAATGTGCCATCAAAGGTGTTTTCTGTAAACCAGAGCTTCATTCTGCATTAAATGAAGGTTGTCATTCTTCAAACGAACAAAATTTGTGAATGGGAAATTTCCGTGGAATTATTTTAAGTGTTATGTAAGTACGTTTCTTCAAATGAAACAAGAAGCCTCGTGTTTCCTTGGAGAATTGTCACAATGAGGCGGATAGGCAACAGTATATTACAGATTATTTAGATCACGAGGGAATTCAGTTGGAGTATGATAACATGAGCAAAAGCGAGGGACTCCGATTCATATCCAAGATATATCCGTTGTTTGGTAAGTGGGGCAAAGGTGCGATCTTCCGCAAACATAAGTTGTTAGTACAAGACAAGAATTCAATGAAATTGCCTATTCTCTTCACCTGGAGATTCAACATGTCAATCTTATAGGGAATAAACTTCTTGTTACATACCGCGATGTAGAAACCGAGAACCCCCCCCTATGCATTCACCAATGTTATGCTTGTCACGTTTATTTCACCATGGACGAGACTGCGTCTGTATCAGACCATGTGTACTGTCGGTATAGAATGGGCCGAAGCATTACTCATATGAAGTAAAGGAGGTAGCTACGGGGAACCGTGAGTATGTAATCAGAATTCGGGGTAGTAGCTTGAATCATCGCCCGCGGGAGGACATAACGTTTAACAAGATGTGTGAATTGGCAACGCAAAAATTAAAGGCAAACACATCTCTACACCCAATCTTTTCCTTTGTAAACCAGACTTTCGTGTCGTGTGTAAAGCTCAGACGGGACGACATGCCGTTGTACAACACAAGCGCCGAAAGTTAAATCCGAATGATATGGAGCAATATATGACTGTTCCATATGGGTTTTGAGGGTAACCAAACGAAAAGAAATGAAACACATGATTGTGTGTAGTATATATTTATTTTATACAGTTGTCATTTAATATCATTTTCTAGCGCTTGAACAACCATGATTCCCCATTATATCATTGATTTTTTGTAACTGTATTCTTGTAAAGTTCTGTTTATTACAATTACCTTATACACAAAAGGACAAATATCCTCGAGATTGGACGACGTATGTTGCATCAATCTGCGTACATCGATCTACATAGTTAATATACATCGCCACAAACTTTGCTCTGTTGGATATGCACCATTATTTTGTACCAATGACAAACGTTGTATCCTATGAGTTATACTACATTGTCCTGTGTCTGTGAATTATGATTTTTTGGCATCGCAGGTCTAATTATATTATTCTGTATCACTGTACGTTTGTTTTGCATCAGTGTTATGCGTAATTATAATATTTTGTAACCAGATTTTAACCCGACTGGGTCCAATGGTGTGACGACTAGGCTGCTTTTTACTAATAAGTATAGCTAGAGTTACACTGCGCTGACCAGGTTTGAACCCAAATCACTCCGACGGACTAGTGACTAGACAGTGACTACATTAAATCATAATATATATTCATTTTGTTACTAATAAGTATAGCGAAGGGAAAAAAACATGGCTTTGCTCGCGGTCCGGACCCAAGCAGTTCCGGCAAAATCCCGTCTACACGCTGCTTATGTGGTGCTGAGTACAACTATGTATGAAAAAGCATGCTATGATAAGGATCTGTAACCGAAATCGATCTCTTACGCTCTTAGAAACAGGAACAATTGTTGCAATTTTGTACTTTTAAAATCAGAAATACTATTAAAAATATCCCCTCACCAATTAGGAGTATGTATTCCTTACGGTGCGGAGGCTGCTTTCCATGCCGCTCGTATTTACTTTTCATCTCATCATCCTCGTCCAAAAGCCGTAGTAAAGCTTGATTTTCGCAATGCCTTCAACGAATTAAATTGCGATGCCATGTTAAAGGTGATTCAAAAAGATTTCCCGTTGATTTATCATTATGTCTCTCAGTGTTTTTCTCAACCTAGTGATCTCTTTCTGGGTGATGACATCATTTTATCTCAACATGGAGTCCAACAGGGTGATCCCCTCCGTCCTACTCTTTTTGCAATTACACTACAATCTATAGTCAATTCTATAACAACCGAATTGAATTTATGGTATTTAGATGATGGCACTATCGCGAACGATCCAGACATAGTTCTTTCTACCTTACTTAACATTCGGGATGCATCTTCAGAAATTGGCTTACATCTGAATTTTTCAAAGTGCGAAGCTAGTTTTCTAAATGTTCCGCAAGACCAGAACGATTCTCTTTATTCGAGATTCATGGACTTGGCTCCTGGAATACGATTTATGACTTCTGCTTCAGTATATCTACTTGGCTCCGCCATCTCTACCGAGGCCCTACGCAGTCTACTGATTGAGAAGATTTCTAAGCTTGATTTTTTCTTTTCCCGCTTATTTTTTATTTCAGCACATTCAGCATTCTATCTACTTCGTGCTTCCTTTGCCATCCCTCGATTAATGTACTTTTTATGTTGTTCTCCTTCTTGGCGAGAAGAGTCGTTGCCACAGTTACGATTGTGTTTTACAGGCAGGCCTCGAATCGATCATTAATTATTCTTTGAGTGGTAATGCTTGGTTACAGGCTCTCTCCATGGCTCTCGTCGTATCGTTGAGTCTATCCTTCCACTGGGCCTTTACCTAGTCCCTCACGCCTCTATTCAAGATTGTTCAGCAAAATGGTCTACGTTAAGTGGATTAAATTCTCCTCTTTTGGATGTCAATAGCTTTCAGTCTTCTTGGGACGATCCTATTATTAAACGTACACAATCGCAGTTACTACGATCCGCTACTTGTCTTGAAGATCAAGCCAGGCTACTAGCAGCGTATTCACCTGAGCCCGGTGCTTGGCTCCAAGCTTTGCCTTCTCGTCCTCCTGGCCTACACCTTTCGAATGAAAGCTTCCGGGTTGCTGTTGCCTTACGTTTAGGAGCAGACGTCTGTGTACCTCATCGTTGTCCAGCCTGTGGAGCATTTGTGAATCAACGGTCTCTCCTGTGTTAGAAGTGCTGGTAGACACATGCGTCATTCTAATGTCAATGATATCATCCTCAGAGCTCTAGTTTCTGCTAATGTATCATCGGTACGAGAACCATCTGGCTGTAGTCGCTCCGACGGTAAGAGACCTGATGGAATGACACTAGTTCCATGGAGAAGAGGAAGACCTCTATTATGGGATTTCACCTGCGCTGATACTTTCGCCATTTCAAATGTTACTCATTCTTCTTTGAAAGCGGGTGGTGCTGCTATTCGTAGAGATGCCGATAAAAATCGAAAATACTCTAATCTACTTGCACAGTATATTTTTGTTGCGATCGCAATTGAATCAAGTGGTACTTGGGGCACGGCAGGCCTTAATTTTATTAAAGAAGTTGGTCGGCGAATACAGATCGTTTCAGGTGATGCCCTCGCGATCACCTTCCTAATCCAGCGCCTCAGTATCGCAATTCAGCGATGGAATGTATCTTCTATTCTTGGTGCGTTGCCTCCTGGGTAGGCATTATATGAGATTTTCCTGCTTTGAAGATGTTTTTTTTAGATTTTCTTCAAATTTTGTTTAAATTCAATTGTTCTTTATGACTTTTATTACTAATTGTATTCATGTATCATTAATACTTATGTGGTTTTGTTTATTTAAATTCATAATAACATAAATGTTTAGAATTTAAAAATTTGATTGTTGTATGCCAAAATATGTTTGTAAGTACATTATTTGCAAAATATACTATGAAGAGTTTTTTTTTAAATATTTAGTTTAAACACTGGAAAATTGTACTTGCTCGTAATTTGTAGCTGTCTTATTCCCCTGTAAACGTCTATTTATCTCATATACATTAACTCAAATATAGCTATAGGAATCCACAGATGTATGACAATATCGTTAATTGTGTCATATACGTAACTTCCTATATACCTGTGTGTAAATATATCTCTGTGTCCACTGTCGATAATGTATGAACCTACTCGGGAATGAGATATTATGTGTGCGTATGAGTATTTGTTAAAAGCTTGTTATTTCTATTTTTGAC
The DNA here is from genome assembly GCA_022664845.1 of Lepisma saccharinum. Lineage (NCBI taxonomy): Eukaryota > Metazoa > Arthropoda > Insecta > Zygentoma > Lepismatidae > Lepisma > Lepisma saccharinum. Next base: position 1,284 of record JAGDQP010036740.1, on the reverse strand, counting down.
TCTTCTGTATGTATGCATGTATATATGTGTGAGTCAGTGAATATTACTCCCTGTGGTGGAAATACTTTAACTATTGCTCGAAAAAACTGTCTTGAAAAGCAAATGGAGTGGAAGACAAGGAATTAATATAGGTGGGGTTACGAGCTAGTGTGACGGGCTAACTTACCCCGGGCAAATAGTACCCTAGGGTAAAAATATCACAAGGTACCTATACCCCTGGTATAATTTGCTCGGGCCAGTTAATATTTAAAAAGGACCAAAGACCAACTAACCGCCAATACTTCTCCATTTCACAGATTATCAAGCTAACACATCTCAAGGAGATAAATATATCATAGACATGGTATTTATACCAGCAGGAAAATTTGCCCGGGCAAATGATACCCCTAGTTATTATTTCGAAATGATCAAAGAACAAGTAACCACTAACCCTTTTACGTATCACAAATTATCATGCCAACATATCTCAAGGGGATAAAGATATCAAAGCCATGGTATCTTTACCCCCGGTAAAATTTGCCCGGGCAAATAATACGCATAATTAATATTTCAAAACGATCAAAGAACAAGTAACCGCTAATACTTTTACATATCATAGAATATCATGCTAACGTATGTCAAGGAAGTAAAGACATGAAAGCCATGGTATCTTTACCACCGGTAAAATTTGCCCTGGAAAATAAGACCCCTAATTAGTATTTTAAAATGATCAAGGAACAACTACCAGCTCAAACTTTTACATTTCACAGAATATCGTGCTAACATATGTCAAGGGGATAAAGATATCAAAGAGATGGTATCTTTACCCCCGGTAAAATTTGCCCGGGAATATAATACCCCTAGTTATTATTTCAAAACAGTCAAAGAACAAGTAACCGCAAATACTTTTACATATCACAAATTATCATGCTAACATATGTCAAGCGGGTAAAGAGCCATGGTATCTTCACCCCCGGTAAAATTTGCACGGCCAAATAATACCCATAGCTATTATTTTAAAATGATCAAAGAGCAACTAACCGCTAATACTTCTACATTTCGCAGAATATCATGCTAACATATGTCAATGGGACAAAGATATCATAGCCATGGTATCTTAACCCCCGGTAAAATTTGGCCGGGCAAATAATACATATAGCTATTATTTCAAAACACTCAAAGAACAAGTAACCTGTAATACTTCTACGTATCACAGCTTATCATGCTAACATATGTCAAGATTGTAAAGATGTCATAGTCATGGTATCTTTACCCCGGTAACATTTGCCTGGGAAAATAATACCC